>DWKW01001907.1:0-11790 GCA_018250115.1 Doberes anticus | reverse complement strand
AGAAAGTGAAGTATGCAAAAATTTTGACACTGTCAAAAAATGTGCACCGGCCTGTCAACAAGTTGCGTGTGGTCCAAATGCATTGTGCGTTACAAACAACCATGTTGCTCAATGTCAATGTCCGTCAGGACCATTTACCGGAAATCCAAATGACCGGGGAAAAGGATGTCAATCAGTACCATGTATTTATAACATAGATTGTTTACCGCACGAATTATGCAATCGAATGACCCATAAATGTATTAATGTATGCAATGAACACTCATGTGGCGAAAATGCTGTTTGTATACCAGACAATCACAAAAGTACCTGCCAATGTCCAACAGGATATAACCCCGATCCTGTGCCAGAAATTGGTTGTAAAAAAGTTGAAGTATGCCATCCAAATCCTTGCCATCCTACGGCTATCTGTGAACCAAGACTTACATCGTACAATTGTCTGTGCCCTCCCGGTTACATTGGCGATCCGCGGCAAGAAGGTTGTAAGAAACAAAGCCAATGTCCCAGTGGAAACATAGATTGTCCTGCAACAGCTGTTTGTCTTGATGGAAGCTGCGTAAATCCATGTGAAAAAGCTTGTGGAATAAACTCATTGTGCAAGATTGTTGATAGGAAGGCCATTTGCTTATGTCCAGAAGGCTATGAAAGGATACATGATAGCAATGGATGCAAAAAGAAAATTATTGCGTGTTCAAATGAGTTAGACTGTGATGGTGATATTTGTCATAATGGTCAGTGTTTTACTGCTTGTAAAAATTCCACCCACTGTGATCCTGATGAAGCTTGTATTAAAAATTTCTGTATCACACAATGTAATAAGCATACACAATGTAGCATTGGACAAGCTTGTATAGTAGGTCAATGTTTAATTGGATGCAGAAGCAACGAAGATTGTTCTATTGAAGAGGCCTGTGTCAATAACAAATGTATGAATCCTTGTCTAGGTACTAGGACCTGTGGCCCAAATTCTATTTGTTCCCGAATTAACCACAATACAGTCTGTGAGTGCCCAATTGGGTTTGAAGGCACACCGACACCGCAGCAAGGTTGCGTTAGAAAACCATCTTCATGCGCTAAAACAACCGACTGTCCACCTGATCATATGTGTATTGGTTTGTTGTGCCAAGTGCCGTGCAAAGACAATTCCGGTTGTGCGATAGGTGAGACTTGTAGCGACAATAAATGTCACAAAATTTGTCACTCTAGTAGTAACTGTCTTCATGGAGAACATTGCAGTTCAGGAATATGTATACCTGGTTGTAAATCTGATTCTGACTGTCTTAATAATCAATTGTGCAAATCAAGTGAATGCAAATGCTTACCTGGTTTTGAACTAATAAATGATGAATGTAATGACGTAAATGAATGCCTCTATAATCCTTGCCATCCATCTGCACAATGTATTAATTCACTTGGATCCTATAAGTGCATTTGCCCGACTGGAGCTGTTGGTGACCCAAATAAAACAGGCTGTTTGCTACCTAACCAGTGTAGGCGTGACAGTCAATGTGAAGATTCCCTCGGTTGTATAAGAGGAAAATGTTCTAATCCTTGTCAAACAAATGCATGTGGATTAAATGCAATTTGTACTGTTAATAGACATAGAGTTACATGCGCTTGCGAAAAGGGTTATCTTGGTAATCCCTTCGACAAAAAAATTGGCTGTTTTAAGGTAGAATGTACCGATGATACAGACTGTGAAAGTGATAAATACTGCAATATTCGTAACAACAAATGCACAGATAAATGTGATGAGTTTATTTGCCAGGGTGGCGTATGCAAAATTCAAGATCACAAGGCATCTTGTACCTGCCCAATAGGGTTTGAACTAGTCAAGAATCAGTGTGATGATATCAATGAATGTTTAAAATATCCGTGTCCACTTAATGCGAAATGTTTAAATAATCCTGGATCCTTCTCATGCAATTGCGTGAATGGAACAATTCTGGATGTAAACACTGGAAAATGCAGAATATCTGGAGAATGTTTCTCGGACAACAATTGCAGTAAGAAGACTAAATGCTATGAAAACCGTTGTATAGATCCATGTTTCAATTCACACTGTGGTGAAAACGCTATATGTGTTGTTGCCGATCACAATCCTGTTTGTGAATGCTCTCCAGGCAGTCACGGTGGCCCAAATAAAGAATGTATAAAGTACGAATGCGTTAAAGACACCGATTGTCCATCAGAAGAAGCATGTGTTAATAATAAATGTAGAGATTCATGTAGTATCCCTCGTGCCTGTGGAAAAAATGCAGATTGCTTAGCTAGAAATCATATTGGACATTGTTCTTGTTCGTCAGGATATACTGGAGACCCAGTGCTTGGTTGTGTACCACTTCAATTTTGCATAGATGACAGCAAATGTTCATCTGGTACTAAATGTATCGATAATTTATGTGTCGGTAAGTAATCTTACCTAATTTCTGTAAAAAGTGCTAAATATATATATTTTTTTAATTATCTGAATTTCTTTTGAAACTTGCAAAACTTTGTGTTTATGATAAAACCTTGTTTTCAGGTTTGTGCAAAAATTCAAGAGATTGTTTGAATGATCAGATTTGTATCCAAGAAAGTTGTAGACTAACATGCAATTCCAATGATACTTGCCCAGAGTCGTATTATTGTTCGAATAGAATATGTACGAAAGAATTGAAGTGCAGTACTAATACAGACTGCTTCGAAGATGAGGAATGTTCAACAGGAAAAAATGGAATCCCGCAATGCATTAAACTTTGTGATCGTCACCCATGTGGTCGTAATTCCGTTTGCATTAGTAAATCACATCAACCTATTTGCAGCTGCAAGGAAGGATTCTTTGGAGATCCAATACAAGGCTGTAAAAAAAAGGAGTGCGATGTAAACAACGATTGTACTGAAGATAAGTTTTGCGATAATAGTATGTGTAAAATTGCATGTTTGGCTTACAATGACTGCGGTGACAATTCAATTTGTTCATCTGAAAAGCATGAACACGTATGCTATTGTCAACCTGGTTATACTGGAGATCCAAAAACTGGATGTAAAGAAATAAATTGGTGTGAAAGTAACCCGTGCGGTAATGGTGCTGAGTGTAAAAATACCAGAAACAAAGCAATTTGCACGTGCCCACCGGAAACTGTCGGAAATCCTTATGATGAGGGATGTCATAAGGCTCCAGAATGTAGGTTTAATACAAATTGCCCCGCTGTTGCCCGTTGCACAGTAATTGATGGTGTAAGAAAATGTACAGGTAAATGTGTGGCATAAAAAAATGGCTATTGAAAAAAAGTGTACGATATTCTATAAAGTACAATTTTTTTTTGTATTGTTTATTTAGTTATTAACGTTCCTTGTAGATGCGTGCGAAAATTATAAATGTGGACCAAACTCTGAATGCGTAGCTGCAAGGCATTCTGGTCAATGCAAATGCAAATCTGGCTACATAGGTAACGCTATTAGCGAAAAGGGATGCCGTTTACGAGAAATTATGTGTAAAAGTAAGAGTGATTGCCAAGAAGAACAATATTGTCGGAAAGGAATTTGTCAAGGTAACTTAATATATTTTTTTTTATCTATTGCTTGAGCTATTAGGTACTAGTAGGAGAATAACTATAACAATTTTCTGAAACTAAGTAGAAATCTTATTCATTTGTAGGCTTATGTCTTATTGACGAAGAATGCGATTCCAAGGAGAAATGTATTAATGGGCAATGTGCTGATCCTTGCGAGTTAGAAAAGGCGTGTGGATTGAACGCATTATGTAAATCCGAAAATCATGTCGTTTTATGTAGCTGCCCCTATAGCTTTACCGGGAATCAAGATGTAGAGTGTGTCAGAAGTAAGTACTTTTGTCTTGAATTTAATGATTAGCACTAAATAAATGAAATTAAATAACAAATTGACCATCGAGTATATTATGATCGCCCATACTGTATTGAAGTCGGGACAGTATCTTAGAAGGACTGGATCGAACTTGTTCAAAGTTTTGGCTGACCAAGATGAACGGTGCCTGAATGCATAGAACACGAATGTATAAACATTATTTTTTATAGATAAGATTATCATTATTTTGCAGTTCCACGACTATGCGGTGCCGCTGGAGAATGTGAAAATGGCCTTACATGCCAAAATTCTATGTGCGTTCCTCGATGCAACGCTGATGAAGAATGTTCTGTAAATGAGAGGTGTTTTAAAGGCGTCTGCCTATGTATGTACTTGAAAATGAGATGATTGAATGTAATTATTAAATTATTGAATGTAATGTAATCCCTTCGTATAATACGTAATTTTTTTTTATTACAGTGACATGTCGAGTCGATAATGACTGCTTCCTAGGACATATATGTTTATCAAATAGTTGCCAATACGGTTGTAGACAAGACGATGATTGTGGACCGGACGAATTCTGCAAGAATAACTATTGTCAGAATCCATGCGCTAGCGATATCAGCCCTTGTGGGCCCAACGCTTTGTGTTCAGTGGTTGATCGGAAAGCTTTGTGTTCATGCGTAGATGGTTTGATACCAAATCCAACACCTAACGTCGGATGTGTACGTGCACCGTCTCTATCTTGTCGTATGCATACTGATTGTGCTAATGGGTGGAGATGCGAAGACGATCGTTGTAGACCTTCTTGTGGGGTTGAAGGAATAAAGTGCTTGCAGGGTGAACGTTGTGATTCAGGAGTATGCCGATATGCTTGCACTTCAGATGAGCACTGTTCTGACGACGAAGTATGCGATGGGAGAGTATGTGTAACAGGATGTAGGTCGAATTCTTATTGCTCTAAACAGCTCGCCTGCATATCTGGACAATGTATTGATCCTTGTACGGAACCCGCTACTTGTGGAGCCAATGCTTTATGTACTACAAAAGACCACCATCCCGTATGTATGTGCCCAAAAACTCTCGTCGGCGATCCAAAGTCAGCATGTAGAAGAATAACAGCTTTATGTGATGCCAATAAAAGTTGTTCAGAGGGTTTTACTTGTTATGGAGACTCGTGTTACCTTTCGTGTCGAAGGTGCGCACATCTTTTATATTTAAACTTATATGACTTGATTATTTACAAATATATGATTACAAATTTATGACTATTACATTTCATAAACCATGTTTGTTGAATATAAATTATACTTTGTATTCAATACTACTTTTAAAGGAATATTTAACGTAATTTATTTTACTTTTTCAGTGATGCTGTATGTTTGTCTAACGAAAAATGTATTCGCGGAATATGTAGAGTTGTATGCAACAGCGATAATACGTGTAACGAGGGACATATTTGTGAAAACAGAATTTGCAAGCAAGGTTGTCGTGATGACAATGCTTGCAACAGTAACCAGGCATGTTTAAATGGGCAATGTAAAGGTAAAAATTACTTCAATATCTATAAACTTACACACAGTAAGGTAAATGTGTCTATGTTTCATGCACATTTAAAATTTCTACTTTTCTACAGATCCGTGTAAGGATGGCTTAAGTTGCGGTATATGTTCGGAATGCACGGTGTTGAATCATCGAGCCCAATGCAGTTGTTCTAATAATTACACCGGCAATCCGCTCGTGGAATGTAAGAAAAAGCACTTGCAGTGTGATGGGTTCTGCCCATGTGATGAAAGTGGATACTGTATTTCACTTTGTGACGATAACAGCGACTGCAATTGCGGTGAGAAATGCTTCAATGGAGGCTGTAGGACATTATGTTCATCGCGAAACAAATGTTCGGAGAGACAAATATGTATGCAAGGAAAATGTGTTCCGGGTTGCAATAACAACAGAGATTGCGGTGACGAAATGCTTTGCTCATCAAAGTTATGCGTAGCAGCTTGCCGCGAGAATACTTGCGGAAAGAAAGCACTGTGTTTGGCGACACGACACAAAGCCGTTTGTAGTTGTCCGAGTGGTTTCTCTGGCGATCCTACAAAAGAATGTAAATCTTACGAGTGCTTAAAAGATGAAGACTGTAGTGTTGACGAAGAATGTAATGCAGAGGGAAAATGTAAAAATGTTTGTCTCGGTGCCTGTGGTGTAAATGCTATATGTCGGGCTATTAATCGAAGTCCGCAATGTTCTTGTCCACCAAATTACTTGGGAAAACCGAAAATAGAGTGCTCTAAGCCCGCGGCTGGTAGTTGCTTACGTAACCCCTGTGGAATCAACGCTAGATGTAGAGATCTTGATGATGGAAGCTATGAGTGCACATGTCCACCTGGATGTGCCGGTAATCCACAAAAACAATGCTTTTGCGGTACAATGGCTCCTTGCGCACATAAAGGTTGCGGCACTAATGCTCAATGTCGTATTGGACAGACCGGGGAACCGCACTGCTATTGCCCTCGTAATTATCCTAACGGCGATCCAAATATAGAATGTAAGTTATTAATTATAGCGGGTTTATTTATTGATAATATTGGGGGATACTTTTATGTGAATGTAATACTCATTATATTTATACGTTACAGGCGCCCTTGAACGTAGTGTTGTTGATTGTCGAACCACCGGATGTGGGGTAAATGGGGAGTGTTTAAGAGAAGGTGCAGAATTTGTGTGCCGTTGTATTCCGGGAACGGAAGGACAAGCGGATATTGAGTGTCACACCAGTAAGTAGAATTTGAATATCATTATGTCTTGTCACATGTAAAAATATGCACGAGAAAAGATCTCACAAACATTATTTTCACAATTATTCAATGAAGAGTGTCAATAAAGTTATAATTTACATATACATGTTCTACCTGAACGCTATCGAACTATTTTCACATACCTAATAAATGTCTCACTACTTGTAAATACATTGTAAAGCAATGTACAGTAACTGATTACAATAATTAAAATGACAAACTACGAAGTTGTAAATTAAGACGTAGTTTTTCACGATTTTAACATGTTATTTAAGAGTACAAAAATGTTACTCCAATATTAATCAAATGTGAGTATCATGTTTGTGCTTATATTAAAAAATATTGACTTTAGTGGAAGCATTCTCACTGTTCGTGCTTGAATAGAGTCAGTAACATTTTGTTCGGCTTCATGTACATACCGCTTGTATTATAATATACCGTTATATATTTCTGGTCATAAACTATCAGTTTCAAAAAGCATGCACTGTCTCGTGAGAAAGTTTCCTCTTCGCGGCTGAAGGTACAGCTCTTTCGACTCTGCTTTCTTCTTTCACATCTTCCTAGGTATCGAATGCACGAGTGACAAGGACTGTCCAGTAGACAAAGGGTGTTTGAGCTTACACTGTGTCGACCCATGCACGGTGCGCGGCGTGTGCGGCGAGGACGCTCTCTGCGTGTCTGTGATGCACCGCGCCCAATGTTCTTGTCCGCAATGCTACGTGGGCCAACCAAGGCTTTCCTGCCGCATCGACCCCACATGCAAACCGACAGCTGACGCTAATGTTACATTCACTTGCTCTGATACCAAGCCCTGCCCTTCTAAGTTGGCATGTGATCTAAGTACAAACCAGTGTCGTAATCCTTGTCTGGGCTACCAGAGTTGCCGTCGAAACCAAAAGTGCGAAGTAAGAGATCATAAACCTGTTTGTGTTTGCCGCAATGGATTTGCCCTTAATGAAAAAGGAGAATTAACGTGCGCACCTGAACACGCAGAATGTACTAGGGATGAACAATGCTCATCCAACACGATATGCCGAAATTCGAAATGCGTTAATCCTTGTTTGGCTTCAAGAGAACCGATGTGCCCCAAAGGAAAGCAATGTGAGGTAGTAGAACATCGTGTCATGTGCGTCTGTGTTGAAGACTGTCATCCAACTGTATCTATATGTCTAAGGGATAATGGATGTCCCCAAAATTTAGCGTGTAGAGATTTTCAATGCAAAGATCCTTGTAAAGGGGCATGTGGCGAAGCGCCATGTTCAGTGGAGGACCATCACCCCGTATGCAAGTTTTGCCCTAGAGGATTTATACATGACGAAAAACACGGCTGCATTAAAGGTAATTTTACCGTTAACAAACAAATAGAGTATAATTGTACATTAGAATGCATATTGTCGTCTTGAAAAGTCTTAATATTTTTCTTCATATTGCAGGAAATGATATTTTCTACTTTATGACTTCATGCGGCTCTCTTCTTGTTTCTTTCTTATGTTTCTAGCATGGTCACATTATCTTTTTTCCACAGTTTGAACTTCTTCTAGAACAGGTAGTTTACGCATGGTATAACTTATATGTGTACATAATAATTCATTTACATTTAATCATTTTGGTGGTGGCTGCGCTTGGGCTCTTTACTGTTAATGCATTTAACGCTTGAACATTGGACATGCATATGACAATGCAACAAAACTGACACGAGACAGAGTTTGCAACATTTGATCTAAATGCCTGTATACTGTATTGATTATTATAATATTGTTTTTGATCTGTATTAATACAATATCGAATATGCGACTATTTTATAATGGCACGACACTGCAAAATTGCATAATTTTTTAAATATATTCTTATATGTATTTATGAAAACTTTTTATTGTAGTTGTTAATAGTATCAAATGCACGGAGTGATTTAAGGTAGAATCTTTTTTGCTTGTACACTTTAACTTCTACTGAAATCAATTACTACAATCATGCAACACGTTAAGACCTCTGAAAATGTACGAAGTACCTACAAATTTGTTTTTCTCCTTAATATTTTTTTGTGGTACAGTCAACTTTGAATTTATAGTTTACATTTTCAAAAATGATACAATGAGTGATAGTTGAATCAGTTGAATGCTATATTAACATATACCTTTGACTGTGTCAGCATTAGAGTGCAACGCGCACGAGCAGTGTGCAGCTGCGTTGGCATGTGTGGGTGGGCGCTGCGCGGACCCGTGTGCGCACGGAGGGCCTTGCGGAGCCGGACAGTCTTGCGCTGTCCTCAACCACCAACCAGTTTGCTCTAAAGGTTTGTTTGCTATATACTATTAAAATATAACTGCATATAGAGTGTAACAATAAGTCTCCATCGATAATTTTAACTATTCACTGCTAGATATGCAATATATTTAATATGATACATAAGGTATATGTATATACTAAGATACGTGTAATATATTTTCAAAAAATAAATGGTTATTATTATTGGTAACTATGAGGTGCGCCGTAAAACCCTTACATCATTATTATAGTTCACTAATTCGAATTGTTTTTTGGTATACAGTTTGTCAATGCCAAACGTCTTCGGATTGCGCAAGGTATCCAAACACACAGTGCGATGGCTGCGCCTGTATACTAGGTGAGATATTATCTACTACACATCAACTTTATCAACACCCGAACGAATGGGTGTTCAACCCGTGCCTATTAGAGATTAAGGCGTTGTCTGACAAGAGTAAATTTTAGGCCATAGTCAACTACCCTGGCCAAATGTTGGTTGGTGGAAATTTAAACAAATTATGCATGTATTTACCACCTACTTGATATTAATTAAGATTGGGAAATAAATACATAGTAGAAGAGTAGAAAAGTAGTTGTTCCAACTTAAACTAAGCTTTTAAAGTTGACGTTGGTGGAAAAACAAGACAATCTAATGAGTGAATGTTTTCATAGGTAAAATAAAGAGATATGCGCTAGGTTTGACTCCGGGATATCAGAAATGTGTATGTCTCAGATATAAAACAATAATTATATCATGGTAAGAAACGTGACCGCTAACTCAGTTGTAATCGGGTCGGGACGACTTAATCGAATAAACTTACGAACCTTGTTTTGTCATTCTACTAACTTACATACTTCTAAGGCCTGTGTTAGTAGGAATAAAATTTGAAGTTTCATTTATATAGTAATAGGTGCGGTTTGGATTAGTTTAATTCAGTTAGAACAGCTAAATTTCAAGTGCGAGCCGGCGGGCGGACGTCTACATATGATTGTGTATGGTAAAATAAAATAATTGAGTATCGCTTCATTGAAAAATGTACATTTAGCAGTGGTCACTTTATAAATTTCTTTTCCCAAATATATCAAATACTAAATTAAATTTATAAATAGTTAAATTGTAGATTTTTAAAATACAACAAATCGACTGCTTAACAGCTTTCTGATTTTTTTCAAATTTTTTATTGTATGTCAGTTTGCCAATCCTGCAAAAACTGCTGAATAGGTTTCAATTGACTTTTACAGTTTAACTGCGTATGCTTAAACTTAAATAGTGTAATATGTTTGACAAGATCGGTACAAAAGAACCAGAGTTACAGTTTGACTTCTTTGTACATCTGAGGTATTTTTGTATACCATGTAATTTAAACAATCTGTATTCCGATATTGAATAGATTTTTTGTGAATCTTTTTATGCCGAAATTCAATTTATGTTTCATTATAATGTATCCACTTACTCCTAATTGCTGTTACTCGAAATTGATTTATAGTATAACGATCTAAGAAAGGTAATATCATTTCCAATATCAGAATTATTTAAAATCAGCAACTTTACTTCATAATTTTGTTTAATATCATTTTGTCGATTACTTAAATTTTTATGTTGATATGGTTTTGTTATTTCATATAGGTGGTAAGCCGTCTACGAATTGTGCACATTGTCGACCTGGAGTCCCTTGCGATCCGTTTTCTGGGGCGTGCATGGAAAGTACGTATTACCTTAAATATTTTTATTCGCAAGTTAATATAATATTAATAATATATAACTACGCTAATTTTTATAAAACTACCTACTGTGTTTATCTAAAAAAAAAGCGTGAATTATAGATAAACAACGGTATCTGTTCTTTGTACCTACTTATAATGTATTTTCACAGTTGAGGTTCTGCAGACTCCTACTATATTGCTAGCAAGTCTGCATCTAATATTTTTTGTGAATAGCAAAACTAACTCCAAATCAACTGGTTGTTGCTATAATTTTTCAGCGTACCAATTTGTCCGATAAAACGCCACAAAATACTGGTTATTATTCATTCGGCAGACCCGACAGACAAGTAAATTAAATTAATACTAGTAGACTTAGTATCAGGAGACCTGCATCAGCACTTTTATTTTTTCTTCAGTAGCAAACGGTTAAGGCTTTTTTATTCAAGTTTTTTTGGGCTTATACATTTTTTGTACTTCTTTAGCAGATCATAAAGATTGTATAAAATTAATTTTCTTATAAAATCTCACCTTGCATGCACCAATTTTCTTTTTTAATATATTTTACACTTTTTTGAGGGTTTTACGTTGAACTCTCAAACCTTTCTTTTCTTTTATAATACTTTTCTTATATTTTTTCTTTCTTGTATTCTTCATCCTTAATGATTTTTCATTGACAACGAATAGTGAAATTTCATTGATTTTTAGATGTACAAGTATTTTCTTAGAACAAATTCATAATAATCATTAAAGGATAATATGTTATAATTTATTAACCATTCTATTATTATATTCCTATTAACAGATGAAGAACCTAAACATATTGCACTAACCGAAACATACTCCATTACTCCCACGACTAAATCTACTCTAACTACAAAGATTGACAAAACTATTGACTATGACACTTTTGTAACGACTGCAACTAGTTCTGATATTAGTGATGCAACTACATATGCTTACACAACTGAAAGTGGATCTTTTAAAAGTTCAGATACAGATGTACCGAATACATCAGCTACCGATACGTCAAATATTAATGAAAATCAAACAAATGAAGGTATCGCTGCATTCTCTAAATACAGCTCTACTACATCCTTTGATGAGACACACATTTTTGAATCTGTAATGAGTACCTCAGTAACTATAAGTGATAGCACTGATGCAACCGAAATAAGTTTATTAGGCAAGAACAACGACAAAGTTCTTCACCATC
>DWKW01001906.1:0-11790 GCA_018250115.1 Doberes anticus | reverse complement strand
GGCGTCAGCCTCCGACATAAGACTCTATCCCTATCAAGAGTTATAAAAACAAATAAAACGGTCTACTAGCAGATAGAGCAACCATTTAGCAGTGGCCTAATCTAAGAGCTAAAAGGGTACAATTAAGCAAATTATCCACCAATTAAGCGAATAAGAAATATCTTTATGTAGAACAGAGGCAGCGTCTTGAGTTCGTTCACTACAGTCCTTCCATCCCTGTCTGCGGTTTCAAAATAACCCTTAAATACAGTTCCGAATTTCACACTACCTTTTGTGGGTTTTATCACTGCAGAGTCTGTACAAATACGTTAGTTTCTTTTTAAAAGCTGCAATATTGTCACGAGAATAACTATGATACAATTTTTGAAAAAACAACTCTGGTGCTACTTTACTAATCTTGTTCAGATATTTGTACTACTCAGTAGTTATTTCGTGATTGGCGAACAAATAAACATGCAGACAAAAATTCTAAAAGCACATTTTTTTGTTAAGAAAGCCTTAATTTTTTTTTGCATGTCAACTGATGTTGAGTTGTCATTGCAGTACATGAAACCTGTGCATCCTACTTCAAATAGGTCGCAGTTTCATCTGAGATCGTATGTACGTGGTTGTGTTGTTACTAAGTTGGAATGCCTGCTGTTTAGTAGCAGCAGTAGTCAGCAGTGTTGAGAGCTGCTTTATGGTAGAAATAGGGCAGCGTTGGTGGCGCCTCAGACGAGACATTATACTACCATCATAAAAACAGTCAACATCAAAAAAAAATGTAGACATCGAAAATATCTCCAATGTAGAAAATGCAGGCACCGTCTATAAATGGAATAGTATCTATACATATTTTTTATAATAGGTATATTATTAGCGGTAGTTGTTTGAGTTTCAGCCTCCCACTTCGGTGGTTCGTGTTCAAATTTTCACCGCCTGCATGTTTAGTTAAAACACTTTTCTTTTTTTAATGCCATGTGAACTTAAAACAAAGTCAATATCCTCCTCTGTTTGTTTGTCCGCTTAGTTCTTCTAAAGCAAGCAAATGATTTAGAAGCAGTTTTTACGGTCATTTAGAAAACTTGTTCTGGAAGGTTTATATGTACCCACAGTCTAATTTGAAATTTGTTAACATCAGCAAAAAGCATAGTTTTATATTCAATACATCAAAATCGATTTTCTTGCGCTCACATGGCCTGGATTGGCTAAACTCTATAATATGATACATATAAATAATGTACTGCAGAATTGAATGTCTTGAAAAGATGTACAGATAAGTCCGCGATGGAACGTGGCTAAGGCTAACTCCCAGTTACATATTTATCTTCCACAAATAAAAAAATCACGTGAATCAATAAAAATAAATTGTTTGAAGTCGTTAAATACTAAAATGATGCCACTTTAGTAAATTGCAGCCGTGTTAAGCTTGGGTCGCTAGTAAATAAGTAAATGGTTTTTTGAAGTTATATTAAATAACATCCACCTTTAATTCATTTAATGATAAAGGAACTGCCATTTAATTATATTTATCCATTCTTATTGCGCCCCTATAGTTAACAGGCAAAGCTAAAGTATAAAAAATATTTAGTTGAAATACAAATAAAATAATTTAATTTGATTCTTTTTGCAAGTTACAATTGGTGGATGTACCTACATAGACGTTGTAACGTTACGAATCCAGTTTATGATAAATAAGTGAAACGAATATACCAAACAGTATTAATAAATAACTGACTAATAAGTTAGAACATTCAGAAAACTGCAACAAAATGCCCATGAAAATGGTAATTTGTGCCATTGATTGTACATATAACGTAGAACCTTAGGAGCAAATGTTTTCCATCCTAATCCTAACATACTCGTAACTGTATAGTTAATCGTAGTTAATGGAGATACTGTTATGTTTGATACACAATCACGTGTAAACCGTTGAACGGATTTGGATTAAACTTACATATTTTAAATTCCGGTAATGTTTTCCTGTTAAATTTAGTTATGAATTTATCAATAGATGGCGCTGCCTATAGACGTTGAATAGAATAACAACATATAAGTTTTTAAATCTAAATCTACGCGGGAGAAGTCGCGGACATTATCAGTTGGTGCACAGTCGTCTAGTAGTCGTCATGAAATATACAACAAAATACATATAATAGTATTAAAGCTACAAAACTCATTTAAAATTAACCTATAGACGTGAATGACAGAGGATTTAATTTGTACATGTTCGTACTCGTGTAGTCGCGTCTTGCCATCGGTGACAAAGGGATTACCCTACCCTCTGTCTGCGGTTTCTTAATTAACCCCTAAATACCCTTGCACACGCCGCACTGCCTCGCGGTGAGCGAGATTATAGCTAACGTTACCCTGCTTAATTTTAATGTACAGTATTATTGAAACAAATAGAACTCCTCGTCTCGGCGAGCTCATTAACTTAAATGCACGTTCGCTCCCACTCATCGTATTATTGTTTGAATTGCTAAAGGTACGTGTACGTTTGCGTTGCTCAACATGTTTTAGATCTACTTTTCTCTTAATGCAACAATAAGGTTGTGTATTTTTGTCTTACTGACATCATTTGCACTTTTGATGTCTGAACACAAATTGTTTGAATTACGAGTACGTAAACTCTATGAAATGCCTAAGAATACCTTTATTTTAGCTATTAAGTTGAATATAATCTATTAAACTAGCTTATGCTAGAGGGTTTTCGTCCACAACCACAATTCTCAGCAAAGCATACGGCTAATAGGGTGCGTTATGGATGGTAATGCGCGATTTACATCAGTTGAGTCGGAGCAACGGGGCAGAAAATGGAGCATCGTGCTTGGAGCTAATACGATCAGGTGGGCACGACACACGGAGCTTTCATCTTCACTCGGATTCTCATGACGCTGAGTTCACGCGGAGATGAATCTAAATAATGCCGCACGAAAGTACATCAATCAGATTTCAGTTTGCCGTATATATAACTCGATCATTTATAGAAGTTGATAGAATTACAGATAATAAATAATAATTTCGTCTTTTCAAAGGCACAAGTAAATTAATTTTACGCGATCTATAACCTCTTATAATCATTTCTTTTCGAAAGAATACATGTATCATAAAACATAATAATTAAATTCAGGAATACATAATAATTTCATCGTGTGAAATGCACAAGAAAATTAATTTTAAACGATCTATAAGCTGTTATAAGCATTTCTTATCGAAGGGATGTATGTAGGTATGGCCTAATTCATAAAATAAAACTGGGCGTTTTATATAATAAACATTTCGTAGCATAAATATTTTTCATCTTGTTCCTGCATATGTAATTTGGAATGGGTTTAAGAAAGACAAAACATAATGTAGCTGTGAAAAGTTTATTAAATCTTTCATATTTTTATGAACTATATAGCCCTGTAGTTAATTTCGTTTCTATACGCTCACATTAATATTATTATAATCTAATGTCATTAATGTATAAAAATATAATATATAAATACAAAATATAATATGAAATCTAACGGGTGGCTAGTAGAAAATGCCATTTAGCTTCAAGTCCGACCTTTGTAACCACTTCATTATAAAGGTGTAACAATAAAAAGTTTGAATAAATATCTCATCGAATAAGGTTGCTATAAGTACGCAAAAACAGCATCGAAATATTCCTTTGTTTTCATGTTGAAAGTGTAAACAGAAAGCGAGTAAATTGCGTAAGTGCAAGATAAACTAAAAGTTGTGACATTAGCTTGAACAAGGCTGAGATACGTAAACAAGCGCGATCGGACTATCACCGCAAAGCAAATTTATTCATCAAACAGAACGGGTTCTGCATGCGTGTATATGACCCACGCTATGCCATCGAATGACATTTTTTACGTATTGAAAACAATTAAACCTTAAATTGTTTTACATAATGTTACCCAACATTACACCCAGTGAAAATGTCAAGTAGTATTCATCGGCTTTGAGGACCCTCTCGAGCTTTTGCATGGTAGACCGAGACATAACCTTGTAACTTGGCACTAGATGTATGTGCATACCATCGTAATCAACTTCGGTGAAGAATGAGACGATTTTAAATCACTTTCGGAATGAAACTGAAAAGAGCGTCGCGCTTCTCGTACACCGGTGCGATCCCCTGGCGATCCCGGAGTACTTTAACTGCGCAGAAGCAGGACACGAGGGTGTTTTAGTGGATAAAGTTTTACTCCGTATCATTGCCATGGTATCTGGGTATCTTAAGATCCACCCCCTCACCCAGTAAATTAAAACAATCGTATGTCAAAAATAAAACAACTGGCGAAACAAAACTCTTGGTACTCTTGTGATCAATTTCTGTAACAAGCATTATTCAAAATACAGTATGGCTTTAATGTTTAATGAGAACGCGAGACAGCTAATCGTATGTATCAACATGCCTTCACTGCTCACAGATTCAAATATAATTAAAACTGTCAGATACAGAATAGGGCATACATAAGAACATGGGTATAGAAACAGTTAGAAAAAAAAAATTAAATCGTCTGAGCTCTTTTTCTTGTAACTTTTATAAAATCCCCATAGAGTATAGGATTCAACCTTGTCTGGAATTTAGTACACAATCTTACAGATATTCGAATAAAAATTTAATTTAAATCGTCTGAGCTGTTTTTCTTGTCACTTTTATAAAATCTCCATAGAGTATAGGGTTCAAACTTCATCTGGAATTTAGTATAGAAACTTACAGAATTATTGAATGACTTCTTAGGAGTTCGCGGCCTTTCGTATTTGTAGGATAATCTAGGCGGTGTAAATATTTAAAGTAGTAAAGTTATATTTGTTTTTGTGTGTTTTTGTGTGTTATAACATTTTTGTTTATTTCTTTTTTTAAATATCTCGAGTAATTAACAAAAGGAGAGGCTCTCTGAATGCTTGTATAAAATATCTGGAGTAAACAGTTAACAAAGGGAGAGGCTCTCTGAAAGGAGGTAGAGTCGTATGTGGTTTGACTGATGTGGCGTACCGTAAAGCAGCAATCCTCTTACTATTATGTTTCGGTTTGTAGGGTGCTATTGGCAGACTGCACTAATATATACAACATACCAAATTTATCCTCAGAGAGTAAATCGGTCCCATATGAGATTGCATTCGAAGTCCATTGACTACTTATCGTCAGCCCTGCATGTTTCTTATAGTTTTTACATAAAAAAGGATTAAAACATTATTTTTCGTCTTAGTCTTAAATGCTTCTATTCTTTAAATCACAGTAGGTACTTAATAAAAGTGACCACATGTACAGTACAATAGCAAACTATATGAATAGTAGCAATGCCACGCCGTTGTACTTCTGGTAGTGTCATACTTAAATCTCTTCACCAATTAACTTAATTCAGATTGCTTTCTAATCTGAACGACAGGTGTCCATAGGCCCAATAGCCCATCAGTCCCTCTAAAGTCTACCCCATAGCTGCAAAACAGTTTTTATTTTCCCTCCACCATAGTCTCTATATACCTGGCGGGGACCACATTCAGCTGTGTAAAATTGTGCATCCGAAGATGGTATCTGCAACGTGTACCATATTACATACATTAAAGTATCTCAAAGGGGCCTCTAAGCGTTGGACCTGTGTTCCCACGCATGCTTTCCAAATGACCGGGTCCAATAACACCTTCGACCTGTTATTTAAGAAAAGATAATATTATTGTTCAAAAGTAAGTACTTTACATTTAAATTATGAACCACATAATACAGCTTTGTGTATACCAATTTATTTAACAAGTCTGTGATAGGTAAACAAGCGCGAACTGGCAAACTATCGCCGCAGAGCAAGTTTATTCTCCAAACAGCACGGCGTCTGCATGCCTCGCTCGCGTCGGGCCAATACGTCTCCCCTTTGATTCCGCTCAGTGAACGACAAATGTTTACCTATTCAACCCCTGGACAACTACTTCATATTCAGCTTACCAACACCACATTTAGCATACTTACACCTTTATTTTCTTACAACCGATAGTATATTTACAAAAGTGAGAACTCGCGAAGAAAACAAAGAGAGCCAATTTGGCAAGTCGGAGACAAACGCATTTAAAATGGGCAGAGTAGAGCAGCAGCCATCTATCTCGGAACTTGATAAACGACGACATTATTTCTTATCGTCCACTCAATTTGTTTAAAAGCGTTCTGCTTTGATAATTTGAGAATTACAAATCGTAACTCCTGACAAAAATGTCCCCATAACTGTAGTCGCGCCAGCTTTTTGATAAGACCCGCTTGAAGAGAAATTGATACAATTAATCTAAATTTTATATCTCGAAAGCGGAACATTATCATTAGTGCCCATTTATATTACTTCTTGGTAAATCTATAATATTAACTTTCTATTGTTTCAGTTGTGGAGGAACCTGAATTCACCGATGTTATTCAAAATGTTACGGTACCAGCTGGGCGTAGCGTCCGCCTCGCATGCTCTGTAAAAAACCTCGGATCTTATAAGGTAAGGGTCCTAAGGTAGCCTTTAATGGTAACATTACTTCCGTAGGTTTTCCCTGTATTGTCTATGCATATTTATTTTTTAATTGTATCGTAACGAACTAATAACATAGGTAATCGTAATCCATATCGATGCAAAATATCACACTAAAATGTTAAAATTACAATAATAACCTACAAAATAATTTGCAGTTAAGTATACAAATGCATCTTCCATATTATATCACTCGTATTTAATGTGTCGGTAAGTAAATAAAAGGCATGTTAGCTTACATGCGTAATTCATAAATATTTAGTCACAAAAGAGACAAAGGATCTGTTTCTCTGCCGTACTTAACCTTTGACAAACGTACACAAAATAAACTCTAGAGGAAAAGCACTTACATGTAGACGCGACAATGTGACTCGAAAAACGACAATACGCATAGAGCCGCCGAAGGAAACATAAAATAAAGAGCATTTTATCATTTGATTTAGAACGCGCTGTCGTAATAAAGTGTCCATATAAATGGAGGAAAACATGATTTACAACTCTTACGATATGTCTTCACCTTACACTGTAGACGAGTAGTTTAAAAACGTAATTCTTTTTAATATTATATTAATTTTCTAGTTGGTTAGTTCCTTGTCAACGTGATGTAAATTAACGTAACACAATAAAGTTTAAACTATTGGCAGTATGGAATTCCTGTCACCAAGTTATACTTGCAGTTAAACTATACAGTTTCAATGTAAACCGACCGTTACTTGTAGTTTCCATTGAAATATGAACAAGTTACTACGGTCATATTTAATATACATACATAAATACGAGTAATATAAATATAATACAGAAACCCCGAGGCGCGAGCACTTTATCGGATTTTTGTATTTTTCCCGATTCAAGTGTATTTTCCATCTCCGATTCCTGTGTAATTTCTATAACTACGCTATTTGCCAATCACCCTTGTAGCAATTAATTAATTAATGTAGCAATCAATCTTGTAGCAATTAGTATAACGTAACAAGTTAAGTCATATGTTATTTCTTTCAAATAGACTGATTTAGTAGATGGAGCATAAGATAAGTTTTAGAAGGAAGTGTTTAGGTAAAAGGCAACGGCGCCTTTTACCCATTATGCTATCGTTGGTACAGGTTTTCTTTTTTCGGCGAAGGAAACAAGCAATGCCGTCTTATATCACTAGCAGATGTAGGGTCAACACAGAACAAAATTCAAGTTCAAAAGAATACAATCTAGGTTTTCCCATTGTTATGTAAATTGAGGGCCGTAGATGCTACTTTCCTTAGTCCAGATTCAGACAGAAGACCCTTCGGGCTGAAAAACTACGGGATCTTTTTCGTGATATCGACTATTTAGTAGTACCTAAACTTAAAAACTGTTTTTTTTAGAAAGTTTTTTATGTTTCACTTGTCTGTCTATCAATTATTTAGCAGCCCCAAAACAAAAAATGTTTTGTGAACTATCTTTCTCTGTCTCTATGTATGATTGATTGGAAAGCCTACTAAAAGGATTTAATTGGGACTTTTACAGTTTAAATGTATATGATTATAACTAAATGCCGCTTTAAGTTTAATAATAAGAACAAAATCAACAAGTTATGTTCTCACTCGTAAGCGGCGATAACTTGTATTCTATTCTATGGGTGGTATTCTATTTCTTGGGTGGGGTATTCTAGTTGACAGTATGTGTACATAAAGCCAGTCTTATTCATGAAATACGAATGATAGACCCTTGACACTAAATGGACCGGCAGTCCTGTCAAAATCTAGCATTCTGCAAGGTGTCAAATACAAGTATGTACCTACGCGTCAAGTACGTTGTATTTGATTGTACCAAAATGTATAGTCCAAAGTATTAATACCAAATAATACAGTGACTTAAACTTATTACCTATTCTATATCTTTCTTTTTATGTTATATAGAAACTTTATTTTTTGTATATTAACAAAATTTTATAAAATTGTGTTAAAATATAATCTTCTAAATCAAGATCCCTCTTAGCAAGTATTTACTGCTGTCGCGTAATAGTTGAGGACAGTCTAGAAAATCCACGAGGTGTCACTTAACTGCTGATACCGTACTTGGTCTCTCACTGTTTGTAACTACGTAGTACTTGGCTCTTGAGATTCCTGATCAATACAGATTAGTGTGATACATATTTGAATTCGATAAGTAGAGGCTAATTTTAGTTTTGAACAGCGTGGCCGTAATTTTTTTTTTGTCAAAGGTATACTAAAAAACTTAAGGGTCACTTGATGTGTGCGCTTGAGGTGTGCGAATGTGAACCATTTGCTCGTAGCCATTCATGGATACCCGTCGCTGTTTAAGAGGACCACTGCTGATCGTCAATTATCAAAGGTATTAAAGCGCATTAATTACAAACAACTAAGAGAAAATTGTTTTATACAATAAAATAAAATAATACGTTTTTCTAATGAACTTTAAAAAAAAATTTTTTTTACATTGTATTCTATTATCATCCAAATCAGTTCAGTTTAAACACAGCTCATGAGTTAAAAGTTTACTGTTAAATTTGTATCAATTACTAAGAAACATACAAGAAAGCGTATTAATAAAAACGTGTTAAATTATAAGCGGCGAACAGCTTAAATTGTTCGCAAACCACAATACTCTTAGTAAATCCCGAGTCCACGGTATTTAATCTCCAAGGACTTGAAGTTCGGTCCATAAATTTCTTCAGTTAAAGAGTTACATTGGATAATACACACAAACATCTGTAAAATAATAAGGAGAATAAGAATAGCAACAAAAGTGCTATGTTTTTTATTTTATTTATTGTTTTTTATAGAGATCTGATTTCTTTAATTCCTTAAATAGTTATAGTTGCAGCTGTCGCTATTCCAAATCGAGATATAACTGTTTAAACATGCTACATAATTACAAATGTAGCATATATAGCATAGCATAGCTAAGATGTATGTATAATATATTAAAGACGTCCTTAAACAGTGTAATTAAGCTTACAATCGCAATACAACCAGAATCATCTTCCTCTATATAAATTTTATCGATTTACCGTTTGAGCGAATTCTACTCTTCATTTTATTGCATTTACTCACGGGATATCTGTAGCTATCTGCGATGCGGGCGCAATAAAAGCCAAGATAGTGTTCTCTTACTTTTGAAATAAAGGCTTAACGGAGGGAGCCATCACGGTTTCCCTGTATTGACAACAAGAAGCGGATTTTCCCGAAAGCCTCGCCTGTGCCATTAGTTTTCCGCATCGGTTAAAAAGATTTGCCTCCTCGTCCAACTTTTTTTAGATTATTGAGTCGCACAAAATATTTCGTTGAAACGACAAAACACGACCCATTTCCATGTACTTCCGTTTGATTAAATTTGTTTAGTGCACGTATCTAATTTTGATGTTTGTGATCATATGCTCTCTATTCAATTTCAGCGCACATTGAATAGTTTCTGTGAATCTCTGAAATTCATTTGCGAAATAGACAGTCAAGCTAACGTGGTATCATATCAATATTATGATGATGATGATCTCGTGATATTTGTATTTGAAAATATAAGATTTTTTAAAGATAGTTAAAAGATTATTTTACAAATTATGAATAGTTCCGTTAGTAAAAACTTCAATTTGATATTTATTTATTAGTTTACGTATCTACAAACAACGTAAAGACGAAAAAAGATTACAAAAATAAACCAAAAATTTTATATTGAGATTCGATTATATTTCAATGATACGATATATAATTGACATAGTAGTAACTAGAAGTTGATATCCACTCTCTAATTTCAATTGCATTTAATGATCATTGCGGATCGATGCTAACGCATAAATTAATAGATTGTCGATTAGTTTAGTTGGCCGAGTTGATACACATTTGAGTCGTTAGTGAGCGACGAGAGAGGTTATTAAAGAGATGCTTCATTTCAAACTCTCAGAGAAAAACTGAATATTAAACAACTTCTGATATCGTTATTGATATTCTTTATATTGGTTTATACCCGATAAAAAAATTGTGTATAAAGTTGGGAAACTTAATGTAATACTAAACGAATACTTAGTCATGTTTTATTATGCAAGCTATTTCTGAATGGAAAGCTAGTTCTAGCTTCCATTTTTTTAAGAATCTTCTTTTGCACTTTTGAGAAGCCTAGAGCATATTTAAAAAACGCTACTGAATTCGAATTTGGAGGGTAATACACTGTAATTTACATAAATTTTAGAGCGAGGTTTATTATCCATAACTAACATATTCCATTTAATGCTAACGGCAGGAAGTATGCGCACGTAGCCGGTTCATCGGCATGAAATGTCAGATAGTCGGCAGCACGTATGTGGGTTTGCAATAACATGCCACAACGAGTCGCAGCAATGCTACACTCGCACCGCTTGCGAGCGCCGGCTGTTCAAATTCTGGCATATTTCTCATGCTTTAATATATAAGATGAGGAGATGCAAGAGCTATTGTTGGTACGATCGTAGCAATTCAAATATCATATCTGCACTGAATTGTACGAATTGAAAAACGTGTTGTATGTATGTATCATCAGTAGTAGTATGCAAATCAAAAACCGAAAAATATATAGCAACTATGCTTCTTGGTATTAAGTAACGGTTTATGTTTTCACCGTTTCATCATAGTACACAATAATACCCACTTAAAACCTTCATACATATGTATTAGGTACTTCTCATAACCGAAAAGCATTAAGGGTAAGCATATTATCTCTAATATTTAAATTACATATATAATATGTGTACCGTGTACCACTCGTTCAGGTATAAACTTATAAAATATGAGAAGAAATCTAAGCCGCAAAGCCGTTATCGTACAAATATAAGTAAACGCGTCAAACCTAAAGCAGCTTATTGGCCGAAAATAGAAAAGTTAAGAGCGAAACATTTTATAGACATACATATGTACGTCTTTTCGTAGAAACAAGGTAATCCTCATCGCGTAACATTTTCGCTTTTGCTTGTATCAGTTAATACTCGTATGTTTGTAGAAGCATATTAAAATGTCGGTGTACAATGGGTTAATTAAAACTAATGAGCCGTACGAGGCAACTCGCGTTGGTAGTCAAGTAGAGGTAAATTATATTTATTTTAATTTCAACTTGTATAATTATTGCACATGTATATGTATTCATTAAATTTTATTCAAATTGTCAATTACATAAATAACTTGAGATAATTATTACAACCATTTTGGAAATCACCATTTTGAATTTCAACTGCAACGTTACCTTGTTGTCATTATTTCCACTGCAAAGCACTTCATGCCTGCTCTACAAAAAAGAATAAAAGACTTCAACTTGGACAAAGTTGGAACGTTAAGGGAAGCTGACACTTGTCAGTGAG
>DWKW01001905.1:0-11791 GCA_018250115.1 Doberes anticus | reverse complement strand
ACTGCTGTGTTTCGGTTTGAAGGGTGTAGTTACGGACGGCAGTTAAGGGAGACGACACTGGCCGGGAGGCATTCCAACGTAGCCTCAGGAGTAGCAACGCATCCACCCACAACCTCAGGTGTGGATGTCCATGGGCCGCAGAAACTACTTAACATCAGGTGGCTGCATGCTCGTTTGCTATTCTGTTCATATATTAAAAAAAACATACATTAAAAATTTGATGGTGGTAGAGTCATATGTCGAAGACTCGTCTGCGGTGTCACCATTTATTGCGCATTAATGGTATTACGTCAAAAACTTTCCTGAGCTTTTAGATAGTAACTTAGCAAAGTTTTATCGCCAACTGATCGATAATTTAGAAACGCATGGATGACAAACAAGCAAACATTCATCTTTATTTATACGGATGAAGAAAAAAATTCCATTGTATTGTTTAAATTAATAATTTTTACCAAGTCTTTATTACCTCTACTTGGACGGAATCCCATCTGAGGTTGTATGTGGATGCGTTGCTACTCCAGAGGACTAAGTGGCTTTTGCCTAACTACACCCATTAAACTGAAACGCAGCAGTTCTCACACAATATAGGAAATAGACTTTACCACCATCAAAGTATCTCTAATTGCGCTGGATGGGTAATGACTTAGCTGAGGCTCATGTGCCGGAACCCACCAAGTGAATTTACTTACGATCACGACTCTTTAAATCTAAAACGGAGCTTAATCGGACTTTTTCGATGCGACTTGCTACGCTCCTTTGTGATGTCGTGTAAAAAAACATTTAAATAACGTTTCACAGACTTAGCCCCACATTAGGATTTAATCCGTGTCGTGGGTGCCATGGACACACACAGAAACAAGCACACAAACACCCATACCGGGTACAGAAATCTAAATTCGTCATTCAAATTTCTGCACCGCGGGGAATCGAACCCAGGACCCTCCAAACGCAGACCGCACGTCCACCACGAAGCCATACGGGTCGTCATATATACGTAAATGTCGCTCGACGCTGACGCTTGAAGCTCAAAACGTATTTGCTCAGAGCGTCGCTGATGGCCTTCGGCTAAGCCGCGTCCTATAATTTGTTTCTCGCTTAATTTGCCTTTATATCGCTTTTATTCAGCCTAAGAATGATAACGTTATCGACAAGCCTTGCGGAATTCAGGGCTCGTTTGTTTATAGGCAGTGAAGATATTCGGTATTATTTAGATAATACGTATATTGAGATATTGTTAGGTAGAGTTTGGATCATTGAACTGATGCATTGCAAAAGGTTCGTTGGGATAAGAAACGCCTTTTTTGAGTGACTTCAGTATGCAGATCGATTTTAAAGGAACGGGTCGAATCGTAGCCACATTAAGTGGTCACTGCTGCCCATGAAGATCCACATTGAAACTAAACAAAGACGGAAGTCCTACCTGAGGTTGTATTTGGATGCGTTGCTACTCCTGAGGACTAAGTAAGAATGGAAGCCTGTCCACTTTTTTCTGGCTAACTACACCCTTCAAATCTGCTTGCTGCTTTACGCCAGAAACAGAGTCTTCGACATAAGACTCTACCACCATCCATTTTTGCTCTCCCACAATGTGTGACTTTAATCTGCGAAACCCAACTCGACGCAGTGTACTGAGTATACAGAAAGACACACTCGAAATACAAATATTTGAATCCAGAACAGATATCTATTTTCATGGTTAAGAATTTCCTTTTAATCATTTCACTGACAGAGCAGGTGGTAGAGTCTTATGACGGTGGTATAGTTTTATGTCGAAAGCTCGCCTGCGGCAGCACCTATTTCTGCTGTAAAGCAGCAGTGTGAGTACTGTTGTGTTTCGGTTTGAAGGGTGTAGTTAGGCAGAAGACGCTGGACAGGAGACATAACTCTGTCCCCTGGAGTAGCAACGCCACATACAACCTCAGAGGAGTTCCATCCTAGTTGAGGTTTGATATAGATGTCAATGGACAGCAGTGCCCATTTAACACCAGGTGGCCTGCATGCTTGTTTGCTATTAATAATACGCGCATAATTTCTAAAACTTCGAAAATAATTTTCGAGAAACAGAGGTACGTGCCGGGATTTGAACCTCGACCCAACGTAGCGGGGTCGAGATGCTTAACCGCTAGGCTATCAATCCAGGTGCCGGCCGGTAAACCGCAGACGGAACGCGTGTCTCCGGCCCGGGAAGAGACGCGTCGGAATGCGTTACTCTACATTTTGCCTGCTTACACCTTTCCGCGTGGATACTAAGGGGGATTTGACGCTGAAATTCACCCCTTTTGACCCATTAACCTCACAAAATTATTAATATTCCAAGGTACGCTTCAAGGTGGAGTTTTGAATTTAATTAATAGTAAATATTGAGTTTCAACAATTCTGACCGAATCCGGGACACCACTTTCCGTCGGGTGGAGTATCATCAACCCATCAGTGTTTCATTGGTGGTAGTAGAGTCTTGTGTCGAAGGCTCGCCTGCGGCGGCACCACCCCTGCACCTGTTTCTGCCTTAAAGCAGCAGTGTGAGAATTTCTGTGTTTCGGTTTGCAGGGTGTAGTTAGGCAGAAGACACCGAACAAGAGTCACTCCAGCTTCGTCCTCATGAGTAGCAACGCATCCACATATGACCTCAGATAGGAGTTTCGTCCTAGTTGAGGTTTGATGTGGATGTCCATGGGATGCAGTGAACACTTAACATTAGGTGGGCTGCATGCTCGTTTGCTATTCTATTAACATAAAAAAAACAAAAAAAAGGGTCTCCTCTCAGAGATAAGATTATTTAGGCTAGCCAAGTGCAGATTGGCGAAATTTAAATGCTTTTGAGAACATTTTAGGGAAATCTCTGGCATTCAAGTTTCACGATCTTTTCCTTCACCGTTTAAGCGAGTGATAATTAATTTCTTATACGTCAATAATTTAGAGACAATTATAAATAACAATTTCGTAAGTTTTTGGTTATAAATTGCATTGTTATTTTAAGTGCCCTCTAATCGTTCTTAAATTTATTTTTATCTTCTTTATCTGAAACAATAGACATACACAAATTAATAGATTTTTTTGGAATATTCTATATTTAACTAAATTTATCATAGGATGGGCCAATGTGGTCAAGTGTGGTCAGACTGGTGGTAGAGTCTTACACGAATGCTCGTCGCTGCACCAGTTTCTGTCATAAAGTGGCAGTGTCAGAACTGCTGTGTTTCGGTGTGCTCATAGAGAATTCAAACTTCAGTCAGATAAGTCAGATAGAACTTCAGACCTATCTAATTTAGATTTCGATGTCCATAGACTGCAGTGACCACTTAAGATTAGGTAGGTGTTCTACGAGCTGGGTAGCTACCCCTTAAAAAAAGGCTTTTCTTAACCCTATGTGGCTGTAGGGCTGAAATAAAAAATATAAAAAATTGTTTCGTAAAATAATTAGATGCCCTAGTTGAAGATGGATGAGGATGTCCATGGGCTGCAATGACCACTCAACATCAATTGGCCGGCGAGCTCGTTTGCTACTCTTTTACAATAGATAAAATATAATAATCATACTAGGTATAAATACTCTATATTAGGCACTTTAGTTTTAACGCGCCACAAAACAAACACGATCGTACTTAAACAAGTTTAACTAAAACAGAATTTCTTAACGCTTATAATTGTAACAGACTGGAATAAAGCAAACAACACAATTACAATAATATCTAATAGTGGTCGCAAACTTTTATGAAGCCACAACGAATCCCGAAAGCTTTGAGAACAAGAAGGCGAAATGGTTGAATTCTGAATTCTAAAACGGCGAACTTGCTCCTAATCTGGAAACTAAAATCAATACCTTTTTACTACACCCCCGAAAATATTCCGAAGTACCCTCCACCCCTTGATTCCAGCGACAAAGTATTATTTAATTTCCATCGTCTTTTCTCCATTGTAAGGTACAGAGCGAGATAAAAGAGTCTTTCGTTCGTTTCTTTCCGCTAAGACGTTCCTTTTCTCTCGTCTGGCGCGGTTTACTAAAAATACGGGTGCGAGAGGGACGGATGTACACAAGACGTTCCTCTGTTTTCTTAATGACGTCATATAGATTTATACGTGTATGGCGCCGGGCCGGGGTGTTAGCTGCCTGGGGTGGCAAAAAGTTGCTACCCCTTTTATGAATGTTTTAACACGGGTTTTTACGTTTTTTCCGACAGATGTTGCGGTTGTTCGCGATAATGAAGCTCGTTATCGTGTTTTCGTCGTTTTTCTTGCTTCCAACGGAGCTATGAATTCATTTTAATTGAAAGTATAAAGGATCGTCATTTTATTTTTTCTGTTCGCCTTTCTTTGTTTGGTTGTGAGACGCTGATTTCGAATGCGTTGAAACATTTAGCTTTGTTTTAATAATAAGGAAAATCTGTGTTAAATAATTAGAAATTCTACTACGAGTATAAATTTTGAAAAATAAGAGACATCACTAGGTAGTGTATTATGTTTGTGGATAAATGTTTTTCCTGTAGCAGCTGTGTAATGTTGAAAAATTAAATTATTATAAATTTTGTTTTATAACCATATTCATGTCGAGGTATTAAAATTAAAATTAAACATTTAGTCTATGGTAATAAAAATGGCGCCACGTTTCCAACTAAGGGAATTAAATAGATTCCAATCCTCGGAGCATTTAAATTCAGAACGAGTACGGTGGCGTTGGAAGGCATAAAACGAGGCAGGCTCATACGAAAAAGCCGGTAAATCGCGTAATCTTGAGACCGGAGCACGTGCCGTGGGGAGGTAGTATTAGTAAGACATACAGATTAAAAATGAGCTCTTTATAACTGAAGAATAAAAAAAGTCGTAAATATAATTCCGTAACACTTTTGAGACCAGGAAAGTAACTAAAAAAATGCAAGGCAGTACAAAATTGTTTGAAAGTTTTAATAGAAATGTAAATACATAATTTGTGGAATTCTGTATAAAAATACGCCTATGTAACAGAACAAAAATAAATAATGATTTAAAATTTACGATAAAAAATGTGCGGTAAAATATGAACTATTTAGTAAAATAAGTACGTACATGTCCACTCGAAGGGATTACATACTTAACTAAATGATAGGTGAAATAAGACTAATAATAAAAAATCTGTTAAAATCGTAAAACTTTAGTAATCTGTGGGAGTGAAATCAAAATGGCGTCGCAATTAAAATTAAAGCGCGCCTTAATTTAAATTCAGAACGTGCGCGGAAGGCATGCTGGTAGTGCTGGGACGAGTAAAAAGCGGGAAAGCGTAATCTTGAGACCGCTCATGGTATTGCGAGCACGTCGGCATCGCGACCCGTTCATATTGTACCGCGATCGTAGTCCGGGATTAATAAGCACCATATAAATGTAGATGTAAGGGCAGTGATAGCTTAGTGGTTACGCTTCTCGACCGCTTTTATTCGTCGGGTTCGAATACAGGTTGGAACGAACCTCAATTTTTTAAAAATGTGTGAATATTATTTAACACTTGATTTAACAGTGAACTAATAGATTAATAAAAAGGATAATTAACCTTACAAATTTTTAGAAAGCTCTCGAACTATTAATTTAAATACGTAGGTGAAAGAGATCAAAGAAACGGCCTTTATAAAGTTTTAAATAAAGTAATTAAACGTATCGAGGCGATGGCACGTCCCATTAGGTTACCATCTGTTTGTGCTCGGTCACCACTATTTAACATCAGGTTGCATTCCAGCTGGTACCTATTACATTAATTTAAAAGCAACAGACATTTTTTTCCATAGAGTACTCTATAAGGATGCGTAGAGGCAATCATAGTAATCTTGTAATCCAGGATTTAGACATTTTAATGTCGTTCGTTCTCCGGCTTCCAATGTGGCGTGCCCTACTTTGGCCCTGGTACTTTCAATTGCTGTAGAGACAAGTGTTTAGAAATATTTGCTTTAAAATATTACGAGGCTGTTTACATGACCCACAAAAAGTTTATAGTAAGATCGATAAAGATAAATAAGTGTACTGTGAAGATTTTGGCGGACGGAAAAATTAATCTTTTTTTTTATTCAAACGGAATAACAAATGAGCGTGCAGGCCTCCTGATGTGAAGTGGCCACTGCAGCCGCCCTGGTGCCGCATCAGTCGAGCCCTTCACATAAGACTTTACAACCATTAATTATAATGAAAATAATATTAATAAATAGTTCATTTCCGAGCGGCTGAACACTAAGAAACATGAAACCCTTTTTCTTTCTTAACAGATTTTTTCAGAGAATACCCCAATAAGATGACTAGAGGCAAACAGAGTAATTCATAGAGCACTAGTAGCAGTAGAGACGGCTAGCAAAATCTTGTGCGGCGTAATCCATCAATTAGGCATTTTAATGTCGTTCGTTCTCCGGCTTTAAATATTCCGCGCCTTATTCCACGGCTTAGCTACGTGCCTGCCGCGTAATAGTACAATGGTTAGAGACAAATAAATAGAATACTAGTCTTCTTAAGCTCGCGTAGCCTTGAGAGGAAACCAGTGCCCAGTAATAGGACTATAATGGGTTGATGATGAATACTAATAGCAAGAAAAAGCTATTTCTTCCGATTTTCAACAGAAAGCTGTCGTAAACGTAAGTAACGCAACGTTACGAAAATCTCAACAGAGAACTTATTAGCAAAAAAAAGAAAAAAAAAGAAGGTATTCCCAGACGTTTATTTGAGGTCGCAAATAGACCAATATCTAAAGGAATAAAATAAACCACAAGGCACATAGTACACATTTACAAAAAAAAAGAAAAAAATACACTTAGTATTTAATGATGATAATCCACAGATGAATATATTTATTTTTGTTCATAGTAACTGAATCAGGTCGAAGGAAGGCAAACAATATATATCCAAAAAAAAAATACATTAAAGAAAAAAAAAACACTGAGTACTAAATATTCCACAGATAAATATGTATATTTATTTTTGCTCAGAGTAACTGAATCAGGTCGAATGGAGGCAAGTGGAGGAGTCTTAAGGAGTATAATCCAGCAATTACGCATTTTAATGGCATTCGTCCCTCGTATTTCGTGCTTTGTTTTACGATTTGGCTCAGCTCGGTACTTTTGATGTGGCATGTGTAACTGATATCTAAAACATTGAAGGCTATATAACATATAAGGATAATTGACAAATAGAAATAACCGACACAATATCAACGGTGGAAAGACTACAATGACGAAGCGACACAATTTCGACACTGGAAGGTCTACAATGACTAAGCGACATGTTATCGACACTGGAAGGTCTACAATGACTAAGCCACACGATATCAATGCTGGAAAGACTACAATTACTAAGCGACACGTTATCTACACTGGAAAGACTACAATTACTAAGCGATACAATATCGACGATGGAAAGACAACAATGACTAAGCCACACGATATCCACACAGGAAAGACAACAATTACTAAGCCACACAATATCGACACTGGAAAGATTACAATGGCTAAGCGACACAATATGGACGCTGGAAAGACTATAATGACTAATCGACACAATATGGACGTTGGAAAGACTACAATGACTAAGCGACACAATATCGACGCTGGAAAGACTACAATTACAAAGCTACATAATATCGACGATGGATAGACTACAACGACGAAGCGACATAATATCGACACTGGAAGGACTACAATGACTAACCGACACGATATCGACGATGGAAAGACTACAATGACTAAGCCACACGATATCCACACTGGAAAGACTACAATGACTAAGCCACATGATATCGACGCTGGAAAGACTACAATGACTAAGCGACACAAAATCGACTTTGATATGAAATTGAATTTAATTAAATAAATACCATATAAATGCAACTATTAAACCTTGAATGACGAATAACTTTAAGGGTATCAAAGTTTCCAAGCACAAGAAAATCCGATGAAAGTGTATATCAATTCAGTCTCGTCTCCTATACTTGATCGAACTTCGCCAGAATTCAATTTGGATTAACTTCGCAATCTTAGGACCGATTACTGGCTCTAAAACTGGGCTTCCAATCTTGATATATATAAAATAATCTCGCAGAGTTATAATTGACTTTTAAATGTCTTTAAACCTTCATTTATTTTCATAGTAATAATTATGGACTATGAATATGTCAGTGATGGCTCTTACTGCTGCGATATTCGTTATTTTTTTAAGGTAGAGTCTTATGTCAAAGGCTCGCCTGCGGAACCACCGCTGCAGCTACATATTTCATCCGTAAAGCAGCTGTGTGAGAACTGATGTGTTTCGGTTTGAAGGGAGAAGTTAGGCAGATGTCAAAGGAAAACATCATGCAAGGAAGACATCAAGAGAAAACTTACATGCCTGAGGGTTCTCCATAACGTTCTCAAAGGCATGTGAATTCCGCCAGTTCGCAATTGGCCAGCGTTGTGACTATGGCCTAAAAAGACTTCTCTGCGAGAAGACCCGTGGCCAGAAGTGGGACAATAATGGTTTGATGGAAACCAAAAAAAGGAACAATTCCGCGTAGTCCGATCGCAGCTCCAACCCGTCCCAAGTCCACCTTAATTCCATGTCTCTCAAATTAACTAAAATTCCCCACGAAACGCGAACCAAAAACAGCTCAAACTCAATTCGAAACAAGCACGGTGAGACCATTAATTTTTACAAGGCGCCCGTCATAACTCCGAAACTAATTACACACAATAAAACTAAAACGGGACGCCTCCCGTGCGGGTGGAATTTCCATATATACCAAAGGTTGCTGTACATAAAATTCTGAACGAAAGACTTCACATTTATTAAACCACCGCGCGAAGTTGAAATTAAACATGAAAAACGGGTGGCGGCGAGGGTGACCGTGTTGAAACTGATGCGGGACAAATTTTAGTTTACTTTAACGGTATTACTACATGTTAATAGAATAGCAAACGAGCATGCAGGCCACCTGATGTTGAGTGGTCTCTGCAGCCAATGGATATCCACACCTGAGGTTGTGTGTTGCGTTGCTACTTCTGAGGACTAAGTTGGAATGCCTCCCGTCCCGTGGTGCTGCCGCAGGCGAGCCTTCGACATAAGATTCTACACACCCACGAATTTTTATCGTTTGATAACTCTCGTACTCTGATGCACATACGACATAATTCGTATACCAACACTTTTGAATAAATATCATGTCGTTTAATTCGTTTAATGACGACAAGAATAATTCTAAACCTGGATAATACTATTCCTTCGGGGCAAGGGTACCTATTTGTGGTTTTTGTCTAGTACGAACAATTTTGTATATGGATAGGTAAGTTCTTCTTTTTCTTTGTTGCCGTGTATGAAATTGTATAAATGAGCGTTTTGACGTCGAACAGTGAAAAAATAGAACAATTTTAATTGACCTTCTGCGTATATGACTGTGCATACTAAAGAGAGGTCAGGTTGTAGAAAGTAATCTTTCGACATGAGACTCTACAATCATAAAACCAAACATGTTCATACTATTTAAATTTGACAATATTAAATTGTATGCTTACACGTTACAGTGATAATTCCAATAATTCCATACTATTTTAAAAAAAACTTATGTGGGGGCGCAGATTTTGGACACTATTGAAAACTCTGACGTCTGAGCATGGAGATTTCCCCATAAAGTTTTCATTCACGCTTAAAGAAGATGATAGATCTAAATTAATCGTTGAGAGTTCTACCATACTGGGAATCGAACCCAGAACCCTTCATTTCCAGCTCGACACAGTGCTGCAGTACGGGTCGTTAGTTTAACTCTGTAAATTCTATATTATAATCAGAATTTATCTTAATTATAACTGTTAAAACAATATTTAATATGAGTTTATCTCCTCACCATTAATTGTGTTGGTCACCCTACAAAACCTCCCCAACTACTCCTCAACGGGAGCGCCACCTCCAACTATGCTATTTATTTCGACGGAAATTTGTAAATTTATGCAAATTTCGCGTCTTGCGCTAAAAGTTACTCCGTAGGTACGAGTTTTCCATTTAAAGTCGTCTTTCAAGTTAACGTCGCTGTTGACAGATTCTTGTGTGTAACGACGCCATTTTGTGTTCAGTGAGCGCCATTTTGAGTTCAGAAGTTATAATTTTGAACTGAACAGCGGTGGTCGGGGATAAATAATAACATTGATATTTGACATTTGGCATACGATGCATACTTAGTGATAGCTTTTTCTATAATTTTCTCAAATATGAAAGGGCAGCAAATGAGCACATACATCACCTATTTTGATGGTGGTAGAGTCTTATATCGATGACTTGTTTGCGGCAGTTTCTGACGTAAAGCAGTAGTGTCGTGCTACTGTTTGAAGGGTGTGGTTACGCATAATATACTGGACCTGAGGTATTCCAACTTAGTCCTCATCAGTAGCAACGCAACGTACGACCTCAGGTTTCGGTTCTTTTCGAGGTTGAATGCGGACGTCTGCGGGCTGCAGTGATCACTTAACTCGTTTACTATTCAGTTAGTATAAAAAGGGCTAATATCTTTTTTTATATTAACCGAATAGCAAACAAGCATGCAGGCCACCTGATGTTAAGTGGTCTGTGGAGCCCACACACATCCACACCTGAGGTTGTGTGTGGATGCGTTGCTACTCCTACGGAGGACTACGTTGGAATGCCTCCCGCCCAGTGTCGTCTGCCTGACTACACCCTTCAAACCGAAACACAGCTGTTCTCACACTGCTGTTTTATGGCGGAAAGGCTTCGATATAAGACTCTACCACCATCGTCAACTTATCACTGACCTAAAACTGGGCCGGATCTTCTCAGAGAGTTTCTCATGCGTTTCATTAGGGCCAAAGTCCAACACGCTAGTCGAGTGTGGATTGGTGCACTTTACGTGCCTTTTAGAACATTATGGAGAACTTCCGTACATACAGATTTTCTCGCGATGTTTTCTTTCACCGCGAAGCAAGTGACAGCGACGTATATTCACATAAGACTAGAATTTAAACGCATCCTGGGTTTCAAACCTGTACCCGCGGTGGGTAGGCTTTATTTTATAAATAAATAACGTTTCACACTCAAAGCCCCACAGTAGGATGCCCTCTGTCGTGGGTGCCATGGACATACACAGATACAAGCACACAAACACCCAGACCAGGTACAGAAATCTAAATTCGTCGTACAAATTTTTTCCTCTCTGGGAATCGAACCCAGGTACCTCTGAACGACAGACTGAGGTCTGTCGACCACGGTGCCATACGCGCCGTCAATTTTTGCGAGGCTGTTGCAAACGACTAAGATAGCTCTGCTTGTAAACACATTACAGGCTACTATCTGTGGGCGATTGTTGACTAAGGAGTTTGTAATGTCAGTATATACCACGTTTTTCGAGCGTGGATCGCTGGAGATATGAGATCGTCGTGCGAACGTTTGTCGAATTGTCCTTAAGCTTGCCACAGGATTGTATTTTGATTCAATGATTCGGTCATATCTTTAGTTAAACATTAATTCATTCAAGTTAGATAATTACATTTCAAAAAATTGAGGTAATTTATAATATTACTACGGAACGTAACTAATCTCTTCTCGATAACTCAAGTTGGATAAAAACGAGAGGAGGATAGACTGCAGAAAACAGAAAGAAGAATTATACGTACGAAAATCCATTTGGTGCCCACCGACCGCACTGAGTAGGTACGCCTACCGAGCATGCAGGTCACCTGATGTTAAGTGGTCACTGCAGCCCATGGACATTCACATAAAATCTATGTACGTACGGACGTATGTAGATGCGTTGCTACTCATGAGGACTAAGTTGGAATGCCTCTTGTCCGGTGTCCTCTGCCTAACCACACCC
>DWKW01001904.1:0-11792 GCA_018250115.1 Doberes anticus | reverse complement strand
GGACTCCAACTTCCGATTTCCACTTACTCCAACGCCTCCATGGGACCTTCCGCCTCATGGTTCACCATGTCGCTCTGAAAACAAGAATTATTTATATTACAACTTGAATTATTACAACAAGAATTATTGATATGACAACATATTATCGCACCCATTTCTGAAATTAAGCCGCAGTGTGAGAACTGCTGTGTTTCAAGGATATGATTACGCAGACGACACTAAATAGGAGGCATTGCAACTTAGTCCTTAGGAGGAGCAACCCGTCCACATACAACCTCAGATAGTATTTCCGACTTAGAGGTTTCATGTGGATGCCTAATAGGCTGCAGTGACCGACTAACATAGTGTGGCTTGCATGCTCGTTTGCTTTTCTGACAATATAATTATGTATATTGAATTAAAATACAAAGAAATTTGACGAGACCCTTAGAAGAACGAAGAACGACGAGAACCGTTACAAAATTAAATAATAAATAAAATTCAGTTTTCTGATAAATCTATTTCTGTTTCTAAAATTTAATCTCATTGTGCATCTAACGCACGAAACAGGTATTCTGGTGTCGGATGAGTATGAAGCGTGATTTTGTATTTAAAAAATATTACGAACATAAATAAATAAAGAAATCCAAGAACAAAAAGCATGAGAAACGTAGCTAAGTGTTTAACTTAAATCATATTCAACGTAGTCATCATCGATTTATTATTGTTCCACTGCAGGGCATGAGTCTGATCTTAGAAATGAGAGACTATAAGTCATAGTCCATCACGTTACTTGGCCTTGCCTAGTACTGGCACCGATTGGCGGACTTCACATGCTAAACATTAACACTATAAACTCTAAGGCATGCTGGTTTCCTTACGATCCTTTGATTCACCATTAAAAGAAGTGGTAACTTACTACTAATACATTCAAAACTTTTAAAAATTAGATACGTGTTCGCTGCGGTAAAAGATATTTAATGTATTAAGATTTTTCGAATTGAATTTGACTCGAGGTTATCGACCCTATATTTCTGATGCGGTCGACTTGGACAAACACACACATTGGACATTTAAATAGTTTGAGACTGGTTGTTGCACCTTTTAGTTATTAACATTGGGGGTTTTGAACTTGGAAGAATTTAACAATATCGATTTGATCATTGTAATAAACAGTTCCATTTTCACAATGGATGTGTGTGATACACATGTAAATTTGAGTTGCCAACACCTACATACTAAACACAATCGAAGTTTTTTTTGTTTATAAAGCGCAACACTTTTTTTTGTCAGCTACGAAACAACACCAAATAAGAGGGTATTCGGTTTGGCTGAGCATTAATTTAGCTGTAATTTATGATAACTTAACACATCATTAAATAGAAACAAATATTATAAAACTTAAATAGAACTTAGATTTATAGACATTTTAACTTTTTTGATATATTAATGATCCTATCGGCATTACACTTATGCTTTAGAACTCGATCACCCGCTGTGTCGTAAACGTCAAATTTCTTTCACCCACAAAGTGTAAGCAACTTTAACACGTTAATATAAACCTGAGCAAATTTCTTAAATGACAGGATAAGGATAATCATAAGAAGAAATCAGACTACATCATGTATTATTAAATCTTCAATTATATCATTATAATTAACGCATGCAGGGACACAATGCCCAACGCATACAGCTGTCAGCGTGCCGTAAATCTTATTTCACCGTCACCGAGGCTACGTACGCCTTGCCTTGCAACTTGATTTACAGGACATATCGAACTTCCATCACAGGCAATAGGGTACATTGCCGTAAACGTAGGGTAAACTAGTCGCCAGGTGGTAGTAGGACGAATAGATTCGTCCCAAGAAAGGACGCAATTGAAAAAGTTGTCTGAGGACCAACAGACGATTTCTTACCAGCAAAGAACTAACAACTACAAGAGCACCTTGTCAATTCATTAGATAAACACGGGACCTTTTCTGAAATTTCTTTCTTGTAATGTAAGTCCCGTATGGCACGGTTGTTGGCATTTCAGTCTGTCGTCCGAAGTAACCGGGGTTCCAAGCGGGGAAGAAATTTTGACGATTTTAGATTTTCTACTCCTGGCAAATTCCAGGATGTTTTAATTTTGACGATTTTAAATTTTCTACTCCTGGCTAACTCCTGGATGTTTTGTGTAACTTGTATCTATGTACATAATATATCCGTGGCAAGTACGACACAGGGCTGGTCTGAGGCTTAGAGCGTGAAGCGTAAAAAAAAACGATCTGTCACCTTTACATCATCGATAGCTGGCGCTCGCCTTGTGGGCCGCAGCAGCAGCAGGAACACGATGCCCACTACGCACACTGCGGTCAGCGCGCCGAACACCACGTTGCGCGTCTCCACGTCAATGTGCGACTTGCCTTGGAACTTGATGAACACGAACAGGTTACCGAAGAACAAGCTGCAAAAATGTGAGGCGTCACCAAGGTCGTTCGTTATTGTTCTATAGGTCAGCGCTATGAAAAGAATTTGTGATATTAATTACTTATTGAAGTAAAAAAGCTAGTTAGACTAGACAAGCTTTCTATATCCTTGGCTGCATGCTGTAATCGTACGGTAATATTGTAGAAAAAGCGGTCAAATTAATGCACCGCGCACTCTGAGGGGTTCCGTAGTCGGAATAAACGTTTATGAAAACATTTCTAAAACTGTTATAAAAATAATAATTTTGTGTTTCATAGCATTTTTCAAAAACATTCTGATAAACAATGTTATTTTAAGTTAAAATAGCGTTGAAACGATAATATCTCAAAAACTTCACGACACACGTTCAAACCAATTTTGTTTGAAAGCATTTTTTTTATTCATACCATCCTTCATACCCCATTTTTTTTCTAATCATATTCTAATTCACCTCCAAATTGCATTTATAGTTTTCTAGTAATATGGCTCTGAAATACGGACAGAAACGAAGATATTACATTCCGTTTTTGCCATTTGGCTAGCAAACCCTAAATAAAAAAGATTACATTTGTTACAAAAGAATATTAATATTGCACAACGACGACTGAACAGGTGATTCCGCATTACTATGCAATTCAAAAATAAACACAATGATCTCAACGATAGAGTACTGACATATTATTATGTAATAATTAATTGAATTGTAAATTGTTCAAATTGTAAGGTCAGGAAACAAAATCTAAATAAAACCTAATTTGCCCCAATATTTATTTAGGAATAGACATCCAAAAGTGATAAATCTGCGCGTGTGCCACTAAAGATATAAAAAGTGTTACAATGTCAGCCATCGGTTATTTAACTAAATTACGTCACTGCGAATAACCGGATCTTGGTGATTCTTGCACAAGATGAGTTTCTTTCGATTTCTTTTAAGTACACTGGGAAAGAGCAGCTATAACTTATTTGCTCATTCGTTTATTATATCATGAAAATCCTAATAAACATTGACAAAAAGCCAATAAAAATCTGGGCGTCTACGGATGGAAGAGAATGGTTTGCACCCCTTTTTAAGCGTATTTCGCCCACGTGTGAGATTTGACATAATTAAAGTTTATATGGAGAAAACTATAAAAAATTAAACATTTATTGTTTACGTTCATACTGTCAATTTCAAACACATATTAGACTGTCTTCAAATAGTTGCAAAGTAGACTGTCGAGCAACAATTTAAAATTGTCAGATTGTCCGAATGACAGCTTGAATAAATTAATTATGTGCGATGTGTCAAAAAATAAAAGCGTCTATTTCATATTTTGTGGAATAGATATCTGTTTTATACTTTAATACAGGATTGTATTAATAATTTATTACCTGTAATACCTGCTGCAAAAGGAAAATTTGACCTCCATAGAGTCTGTTTTTAAGGAAATCCCTTTAGCTGTATAGTAAAAGAACCCCAAACCTAAGTTTCATCTATTAATAATTCATTTATTTTATTAGTTTATTGCAGCTCGCTTCAGAACACACATATTTAATTTAAAGTGGAAAACGCTCCTTTGATATTATTGTACCCTGAAAAGATTACAAAACCTCACCTGCACTGCAGCATAGCCCAGAACACTCCCGAGTTCCTGGAGATAGTTTCTGAATCGCTGTTGAGCGTCAGGTAGTTCCCTTGGCCCGTCCATATCGCAGCCGCTCCGGCGCCGATCAGTACGCTCGCCACATACAGGAGCCACGTGCGTGGAAACAAGAACGTCACTATAAAGAATCTGGAACAAGCGAATGTAGAAAATTTTGAATATAGAAAAACCCGAAAATCCAACTATAATCTTTAGAAACAAAAACAGTATTAATAATAAATTAGCACTTGTTTTACCAGTGAAGAAAACATCGTGAAGATCCCTGCGTGTCTTAGACTTCTCCATGATGTTTATTTATATATCTATCATCTCTAAGACGAGACTCGTGCCCAGCAGTGGAACAATAATGATGAATTATTAAAAACTGATAATACGAGATTTTTAAACCATAAAACTCGAAGCGGCCTGTACACGCGTCGGGCTGCATTGTCACACGTTCTACAAATCGTGTTTTGCATGCAATATAGGCACCGATGGCAGACATTTGATTCTTCGTTGTTATCCTTTCACCATATTAAATCAGTTTTAGGTCTTTACAACTGAAATGTACAATGATCCAAGAATTAACGGCACCACGGTGAAGTAACAAAATTAAATGCCACAAAAAAACTGTGGTAGGGAAAAATTGTGCGTCGCGCGATACATTGCGCTTTTAAATTAACAATCACAAAAGTTTAACCACAAGTTCGTTAGATACATGTAAATTGTATTTCACACTTAAACTGACTACCACTTAATACTGTACATATTTGTTCGAAACACGTGTTAATAGTGGAAAGTATAGGTGATTTATGTATGTTTCCCGTTCTGTGCATTCTTGCTATAGGTACGCACTTATCATAACGATGAATTGTCAATATGAAATCGATAACCGATCCATGTCTAAATACATCAGTTAGTTACGAGTACTTAGTTCTTTATAAACAAAATAAAGCCGCATTTGTAAACAAGCCTGTGGGGGTCGCTATTTGACGATAATTATTATACGCGTGGGCGCTATTTTTAGATAAGTGAAATGTAAACGTAATAAAATGGGTGTGACAGAAGTGGTCAGCCTTGGGTACGATCGGGTATCGAAAGCAACAAAGTCGATCGGCTGATGTACGAAATGACTGCGTTTTATCGAGTTACTGTTCGCTACTCGCTTATAGATGAAGTACTTTGAACGTTTCGATCATTGGAAGTAAAGATTAAAACTATTTAATATCACTAATATATCAACCTACTATAGAAGTAACTGAATGGTAAAATAAAGCAAATTAGGTTAGTAGGTACTATGGAATACATTTTATTTATTTAGAATGTATATATTTTGACAGTGGTAGTCTTATGTCGAAGGCTCGCGTACGACGGCACCACCGCAGCACCTAATTCCGTAAAGCAGCTGTCGGTTTGAAGGGTTTATTCAGGCAGAAGACACTGGACAGGAGGCATTCCAACTTAGTCCTCAGGAGTAGCAACGCTGGATGCGTTGCTACTCCTGAGGACCTCCTCCTCCATATGACCTCAGGCAGAACTTATATCCTAGTTGAGGTTTGATGTGGATGTTCACGGGCTTTACATCATAACATTGGTGTGCATGCTCGTTTGCTAAAATGTTAATATAAAAAAGTAATGATTATTATGAAACCTACGATTTATAATCTTAATTCGAAAATTATATTAATTAAACATTTACATACTAGACAACCCTCCGCAAAGTTTTCACTGCATAGCAGTGAAAAAAAAACATTTTAATTGACCACGACGTTGTATATCTACTGCCACTGGACTAAGGTCAAGCTGTATTTCTGGTTAAGTTTGAATAAAATCGGTACTGTACAATGTACAGTAGATTTTATTAAAACTTATCGCAATATTTAAGTCTAATCATATTTCAAAGCATTCAATCTGTGAACATCTTATTTAAATCTATTGAGCAATTTTTGCGTGAGAAGCGAAAAAACATCAAACGGACATAAATTAAATCTATCAATAAACTTTTATACAATATAGTTACAAACGTTGTGTGGTATGAATATTCTTATTGCTCTTGCGATAGAAGGGCATATAACATATTTTTTTTTAACTAAAACTAGATTTACATGTTTGAATTTTTTTTTATAGTATTGAATTCACAAACCTCTTAATAATCGTATTCAACATCATATTCAACATTATCGTCAATGTACAGTTTTAAAATAGTATACATTGATTAATTTTAAAATAGAACTAAACGTTAACATACGTGAACATTATGTATTAAATGCTAATAAACTATCTAGTTTATTATCCTTCTGTCTTTATATACATTGTTGTATATAGTATAAAGTGACACGTACTTAACAAAGAGACAAAGGCTGCTGTAAAGTCATTGTAATTTTCCTATTAGAAATTTATTTATTTCTTTGTTTGTATGAGTGAAGAGGGCTCACACCTAACCCTTGCGTCATCATCAAACCATTATTGTCCCGCTGCTGGGCACAGATTTTTTTCTCAGAGATGAGAGAGTAAAGGCCATAGTCCACCGCGCTGGCCAAGTGTACCTATGTGTACTCTGTAGCCTTCTAATGATTTACTGAACATGTCAAAATGGGTAAAAAAATTGATTAATACAATAAAAATAAAAAAAACTTAATTTATAATTTAGTAGGTACTACGAAATAAATCTACAGTATAAAATAATAAAAAAATGTATACCATATGATATAAAAATTGTATCAAGGAAGTTTCTGTACATTGAAGAAATTTTTAACAGTCTACCTAACGTCGACTATTTAGACGTAGACCTATTATTTCTTTTTATATGTTCATTAATTGATCACTTAAAAATACTGAATACAACCAGATTTTATAAAAATGGTTTTGTTTATTTTTCACTCTTATCGACAGGATCGCGGGCTGTCGTTACTGCACGTAAATATGAACGTAGAATATTGTCAAACACACACATTGTTTTAATGGTGGTAGAGTCTTGTCCTAGGCTCGTAAAGCAGCAGTGCGAGAACTGCTGTGTTTCGGTTTGAAGGGTGCGGTTACGCAAAAGACACTGGACAGAAGGCATACCAACTTAGTCATTAGGAGTAGCACGCATCCACATACAACCTCAGGTGTGGATGTCCATGGGCTGCAGTGACCACTTAGCATATTAAAAAAAACAAATCACACATCCGCGTTCATAGCCATAAGTAATTGATTAAAAAGAGTAGGTATAGGAAGCTTGGGCTTATGATTCTTAATATTAACACAGACATTTTATGTTTTCCTTTTTACATAATAGGTTTATCCGGAAATGGATTGTTTGCAGTAATTTAATTGTTTTCATTATTTACCTATTACTTTCAATGCTATATATTTTATATCAATGACAACAGTCACCCTTTGTTAAAAATTTCCGTCATATTAGAATTATTAGAAAATATTGTAGCCGTTTTTTCCTTTTTCCATTATCTTCATTGCAAACGTGTTTTCACTTCGATACGTTTCAAACATTGTTTAAATAGTAATACTACTTTCCGATACGAATTATTCTATCTAGGTATATTTTCAAACCTTACTAGGTACTGATTAACAATATGTTTAAACGTTTAAAATATTATAAATATATTCTTTGTTATTTATCATATTCGTTTGAAACACCAGAGTCAATGAGTTACCAGTATGAGCGTTTCTAATTCGTTCTAGTCTTATGGTTCAAAAGTAATTTTGTGGTAGAATCGATGTGTAACAAATCTCTCTGATTAGAATGCAAACAGTGACTTCAAAATAACGGGCCCGTATAGACGTCGCCCTGCGGGCTTTTAATTTTTAAGTGCTCTGTTGTAAAACTGAGAGGTAACATTATTCGCTAAAATTAAAAACTTAGGTTAAACTTAACTACTAAAATATTTGGAAAAGAACCGAAGTCAATCATCATACGATTTTAACCGTTAAGTTAATGAAAAAAACCTTTTTTCATCGTAACTGTTTTATAAATCTAAGAATTTTTTCCAATTTATTAATGCACCGACCGCAAATATACGATTATCATACGTTACCGCGTCATTAACAGGTGAAATTACTGGTAGTTAGCTGTTAGCGGTATAGTGTTGTTCAGATGCTGCATTTACATCTCTATTTCATACTTTCTATGTTTAACTTCAGCTCACAAACATTTGTCAGCACAACGCGGTTTCACAAAGTTAAGTAGCATAACTGCTTATATTATATTGTCAATAGTTGTATTTTAAAAGTATTCTTGTCTCTCCTATTTTAGAAAAGGAAAGTGTAATTTTATTGAATAATATATTTGTGTTTGTTTTACAATCAAGCACACAAATAATAAATTACCCATAAAATAAATTAACTCATAAAGTATTTTAACAAAGTTAAATGCCATATTAAATACCTTTTAAATACAATACCATGATCATTTCCCAAAATAACTTCCCAGTTTGTGAATCGTCAAATCAGGTTAGATGTGGTAAGCCCAGACCTACTGTGACTTTTTGAAAATAACCTAACAAATCCTTCGAGGTTTGTACAAATTAAGAAAGATTTTTCAATGACATAATCATCACATTTGTTTAAGATTTTTATTATTTTGAATCTGTTTCTATCATACCCTTGGACATAATATGTTGTGGGGCGGTCGGGAAAAGGCTAATTAATATTTTCGCATTGTTTTCTTATTACTACGTTAATATAAACTCGCTTATGGTTTTGTCTGTTCGGGTGGAATTTTGCAATGCATTTTCACTACCGGTGAGCTAGACTTGAAATTTTGGGCAAAGCTAAGATTCGGATGATAATGCAATATTAAATGTGATAAAAGTCTCTTTCGAGTATTTAGAAACCAAAGTTTTTGATCATGACATATTTTATTTTAATACTTTAAAAGATATGACGGAATCTTATTTATCGATCTTATTTAAACTTGGGGCAGTATTTAAGTTTGACTACAAGCCCTTAAACTTTAAATCTTCCTATTGTAATATATAAAGTAGTTTTGGTCTATGCATTGGCATATCCTTTTACATATCCCATCTGACCCAAGGAGCTAGAGGGTGTGTAGGACTTGCTAGGAAGAGTACTCATTAAACCCACCAACGTTCTGATGGAGTGTCGTGGAATTCCGGACGGATGTTGCTGTGGATGCACCGACTTAGGAACATCACATTATTTGCATGCTCATTTACTATCATTAGAACACATAAGCAATTGAAGTGCAAATACGCTTTAGAAGACCGACTATATACGAAAAGATTTGTAGCAAATATGTTGTCTGACCAGGCATATTGTCGCTGCGTATGAGTTATGACAAAAAGATCAATTTTAATTCAATCCCAAATGTTATGTAAAAAAAATTACCGTTATTTCAACCCAGTTGCATCGATCATGATTGCCGAGAAACTGCGGTGGGACGGCTACTGCGGCGGTGCGAGGAGGGCGGGGTCGGCGAAACTGTAGACTTGCGCTAATTGTAGAATAACGTATCTACCCTCCTTGTAGTGAAATTTTTGGCATCATAAGTACGACACACAATGCACCGTACTATGAGCTGTATGTAACCCACGTAAGCCAACCAGTATCATTAATTAAATAGTATAAAAACCAAGTCTCTATCCGCGACTGTCTGTTTGTTAGAGAATTTATCTCGGATGGTTTGTATGTTTAAACTTTGAAGTTCCAATATACTTAAATTTGGATCCGTTTTACGATAAAATAAATATAAAAATATATTAAATGTAATTTCAAAAGTGCTAAACACACTTTTTGTAACGACGAACAGTTAATACCAAAGCGCTGGCCGATTCGTTTGATAAAATAGTACATGACATATACATACATACATAACTATATCGATTAGACAAAGTGCAGGAATAACTGCAAAGCGGGTTGCGGGACGCTCGTTTATTATAAGTCAATGGCTCTGCAAGAATGTGCGAAACGTCCACATGTATGCGACGCAAGTCGTTCGCCGTTCGTATTTGTTGCTATCTTTACGTTGTTTCGCAAAATTTCCATTGCCTCATTCTTTCTGCCGATGCATAAATACAATAAATATCGTATTAATAAGTTGGAAATTTTATTTCTCACGTACCTACTAAAAATGCGTTGCAATTTAATTGCGTATTCTATGCATCCAGATAAGCTTTCTGTAGTGTTTTAATAATGAATAAATTGTTCCGAGCATTCAAACGACAAGACACAAACTTGCGGCAAGGCTTGCGGCAACACCACACTTGCACATTGTTTATGTCTTCATCATAAACCCATTATTGTTCCACTTCTAGGCACGGGTCTCTCAGAGGTGACAGAGTTTAGTTTCTGTCTTATGGAAGCAGTACTCGTATTGCTGTATTCTGATTTGAAGCGTGTGGTTGGGCACTGGTACTTTGCACTGAAACGGGAGGCGTTCCAACTTGGTCCTCATGAGTAGGAACGCACCGTATATGTGCATTTTGTTTTCCAACATTTGATACAAACCCTACGGGACACATGTTAAGGGTTTCAATTTATTATAAGAAAGGTCGAATTATATTACATGCCAGCTACAATAAACAGAAACCCACCAATGACTCAATGCACATAGTTAATTTTCTGTGGCCAGAGGAGTCTTGAGTCAACCAAACTTGACGAATCATACCTACTATGGTTTGGTAAAATATTGGTTGGACGACTACTTCGGAATAAGACTTTCAGGACGACATCACACTATAAAGCAATATTATAAAATAATAAAGCTAGGCCTCCTCTCATTAAGAATAAGTGTTAAAGCGAATGCCATATTTCATCATAAGAGCCCTCTACGAGGTTCTAGACTTCCATACCTATGGAAAACACTTTCGCAGATGGTTTTCTTAAGATTTTATTCTTCATCATAAAAGTTATTTTTTATTATTTAGATCACTACATACGACGTACTACTATGTGATACTGAAAATAACAAGAGCTCGTAACAATACAACGCTTCTATAACGCTACTATCGGTACTTCCTTCGGCCCCCTTCGATAACCTCCGTGTTGAGATACTGTCACAACAGCATTTGAACCAACTACTATGTAACAGAGTTTATTTTTTCCTTATGAGCTACCTATGTACTTACATTAAAATCTGAAGGATTTTACATGTGATCAATTCTTTATCAGATTCTGTTTATGTGCGGATATTATTAACCTTCGAAACTCTAGGAAGTGACGTCTTGTTAAGGACGTCTAGATTGCAGTAATAAGTCAAGTGCTTCACTCTCGATTATACATCCAGTATACATACTTTTAAATAATTCCTTTTCTACTAGACTATCACCAGCGACACTGTCGTAGCATAAGAGTGATAAAAATTCCATTTAAATAGATATTCACCGTTTAAATGCATATGTTAAGACTTTAATATTGAAATATCTTTGATCGATATCGATAAATTCGAACTAGATATATACATAGGTTAAGTTTAAGCTATCTGTAATGTGCGCCATATTTATAACTTAGCAACAGCGAAACGGAAGATAACTTTGTTTTTGACAAGACGCGATTACATTTTCGCGCATATTTAGTGTATATTCAGCATTATTTATTAGTAAATAGAAATAAAAAACGATGTCATGTTCGACAAAAGTGCACCAGGTAAGTGCGTACGAGTAAAATATGAAAAGGCGTAAAGTGGTATACATTATCACAGATAGAGCATTACATCAGAGCCTGCACCTGTATTGCGCAGTTGAGCAACCGGTAAAACACACGATTGCGGTCACTGACCACCGG
>DWKW01001903.1:0-11792 GCA_018250115.1 Doberes anticus | reverse complement strand
GTAAACATTTTAGTTTTTTTACATAATAACATTAAAAAATTTTTTTTGCCAATAAAAAAATCTTAATTTAAGATGGATATACAATACAATAAACCGATTTAGTTTTATATAAAAGTATAAGTTTACTTTATTTATTCGTATTCACACAACAATTTTACGCTTAAAATTATTTCCACTTGTCATATTCATCGGAAATAAACTGATATATCTTTAAATCATTGAAGCTTTTTTGACTCTTATATATTAAATACTGGAATAAGATATAATTTGCAGTGCGATACAATGTTAGGAAACAGAGAATGAAAATCTACAAGTTATTGTGCTTCGAATTTAAGACAACATACCAACTGAAGAGCATCAAGTTCTTCAAAGTCTAATGTCGAAGGCTCGCCGGCGGCGGCACCACCGCAGTACCTATTTCTGCCGTAAAGCGGCAGTGTGAGAACTGCCGTCTTTCGGTTTGAATTTTGTACTAAGGAGACACTGAACAGGAGAACAGGAACAACTAACTTAGTCCTTAAGCATAGCAACGCATACACATAAAACCTCAGATAGGACTTCCGTCCTGGTCTGCAGTGACTACTTAAAATCAGATGGCCTGCATGCTCGTTTACTATTCTGTTAATATAATAAAAAAAAAGATCGTCTGAATTCACCTTAATAAATTATTTTAATAATGATGTCATATTCATTATATAAAAACTGTTGTATAGCAAAAGTGAGTTTAATCCAATTACGAGAACACATCAGTTATAGGAGGAGGACAGATTTGATATTCATAACAACCGATCAGCACATTTGTATCAGACGTCTGAAAAAAGGTATCTGCCTTTTTTTAGACAAATTAAATTGTAAGTAAATGAATTTTTTTTGGTTTAAATGAAGATTTGTTAAAAATTATATTAATATAATTTTTACACACGCGCAATAAGCACTTGTTTCTGTGTGTGTCCATGGAACCCACGACACAGGTTAAATCCTACAGTGGGGCTATGAGTGTGAAACATTATATAATTATTATTTAATAATTCTTATAAATTGTAAAAAAAATGTTTAAGTTAGTTAGAAAAGTTAAATTTAAGTTTAGAAGACATGTCGTTTTCAATGACTTGAAAAAGGTTTCGAATTGTATACCGTCTGATAACTTAATCGTTCATCGTCTGACATTTCTAAACGAATTGTACATACGTGGAAGCGTTAGGTAAATGTGGCGAAAATTAGATCATTAACTTCTGAGATACAGAACCATTGCTCAACTTTACAAACTTTAGAAATGCATATTATTATAGATAAAGCTATAATATCAGAAATGAATCGATAAATATATACTTTTTTTTTATTAATTTGAGGTTACAATCTCATGCTCGTTCTACGTAAAGTATTATATTTATAAATCACTAAATAGTATCAAACAAAGCCTTTTTTTGTGTCAACTTTGTCCTCCTGAACTACGCAACAGATTAAGGTGAGGTTTTCAGTATCATTTAGAGAAATACTCTAAATGATATATATGAATATCACAAGGAAGAAAGAAAGGTGTATACAGTACACCTATATATATACCAAATAAGTACAATGCACATTTATAAAATGTGAAAACGGACGCTTAAATGGCTGTCGTTCGCTAAAAATTAAATATGATATCTTTTACAAATTAATAAAATGTAATCGGTTATTTGCAAAACTATTTAAATCAATATACTATCTATTTTTATCCAGTTATCTAAACGTTATTTTTTAATATACATTAACAGAATAGCAAACGAGCATGCAGGCCACCTGATGTTAAGTGGTCTCTGCAGCCCATGAACATTCACACCTGAGGTTGTGTGTGGATGAGTTACTACCCCTGAGGACTACATTGGAATGCCTCCTGTCCAGTGTCGTCTGCCTATCTACACTCTTCAAACTGAAACACAGCAGTTCTCACACTGCTGCATCATAGCAGAAATAGGTGCGGCGGTGGTGCCGCCGCAGGCGAGCCTTCGACATAAGACACCATCGATGATAATTACCATGGACATTTAATGTAGATTCAAATTTCCCTTTCGATCACATTACCCGTGCGTAGCCGGGCCGGATCGCTAAATGGTAATATTAGGAAAATGCTATACTGTATTCGCTGCACATATAAAATAAAACTGAAAAGTTTAAACTATCAATAAATTGATCCTAAATTATATAAAATACGAGTACTATGTACACAGCTAACACATACTGTGTTATATAGCGTCGGTTGGTGTCGTGAGTTACTTAAGCGACCTTGAACTACACTTAACGGTTCGCGTTATTTACCTACTTGTCCATACTTTATTGATATGCAGTACCTATTCAGCATTACAACTAACATAATATAATGATTCAGGCTGAAACATAACGTAGTCTGTATTGATCTCTATCTTTGTGAAGTGTGCGAGGTGTAGCGTAAGGTAAATTTATTTTTATTTATTATGTTTATTTATTTTCACTTTATTGTAAAACAAAGTGTTTACAAAGGGCGGGCCACCAGACAACCTTTGGAGAGTAAATAGTTTTTTGTAGAAGCTAAAAAAAAATTAAATTCAAATTTTTATTTTTATTGCTCTAAACAAAACCAGAGGTCAACAAAGTCAAATTTCGTTAAAAATTCACCAAATCTATATTTAAACATAAACACGTGTGAAGTAAACTATCATTTTACTGTCTATAATTTTCCATCACATTTAAATTATTTGAAACACACCAAAAAGTTACTAGTAATAATCTACCTTTCCTACTAATCAGTAGCCTGTCATCGGGGCTTATTATATTTTATTCCATTTTATAGAATAAAGTTATACGAAATAATTAATATGTTACACACAAAACCTGCACTTGAAACAAGTCCTGATATCACCGGTTACGAGAAAAAAAATTTTTTTTTCAGAGACATGTCGGTCGTCGAGGATATTTCCTTGCACTCGTTCAACAGCACCCGGCTCATCTTCTACCCTCTGCTGCTGTTGAGCACCGGTCTATGGCTGCTGTACCGATGGCAGCAGCAATCTAGGCTCTACAAGCTTGGAAACAAGCTACCCGGACCCATGGCAATACCGGTTTTTGGAAATGCTTTATTAGCCCTCGGAAAGAAACCAGAAGGTATGATGGAACCACAGTTTCTAGACAGAATAATAAAATTGACAAAACCTTTATTTTCTGACATAAATATGATATTAATTTAGAACTTTTTAGGGTGCCGTACCTGGTAATAGAACAAAAAGAATATTTATAAAATTATTTTGCTGTCTGTTTAACTGACTGTCTGTACTTGCGTCAAAGCCTTTTTCACCAAAAACGGCTTGAAGAATCAGGTTTACATCGACTTAAAATGCTAGGATGTCTAATGTTTGTTAATATGAAAGTCACACAGGGAACTCGTGTGAAAATTTTATATTTTTTCTTTAGTTCTGTGTAAGCTCGCCTGGGGTGGCACCACCGCTACACCTATTTCTGCCGTAATGCAGCAGTGTGAGAACTGCTATGTTTCAGTTTGAAGGGCGTAGTTAGGCAAAAGACACCGGACAAGAGGCATTCTAACTTAGTCCGCATGAGTAGCAACCCATCCACATAAGACCTTAGATAGGACTTTCGTCCCAGTTGAGGTTTGATGTCATCCACACCCATTCATGGGCTGCAGTGAACACTTAACGTCAGGTGGCCTGCATGCTCGTTTGATATTCTATTAACATAAAAAATCTACTAGTATATGTAGGTATTATTGTAAGATTGTAATGGGACCGTGTCTGTACATGGTACATATTTTATAAAAACTGATTGATATCAACTATTTAAAGATCTCTGAACCCAAGATAATTTAAAACTCTTATGTTATTGTCTTTGCCATAAAATATAAAGGGTAGATACATGCCAGTGACTAACAGCATTAATACAATAATACTTGCAAGATATTAAAATACCCATCATTAGGTTAATAACTGTACGCTTCTTGTTTTGGTCAAGTGATCTTGTCTGAAAAAATTCAATATTATGATTGCAAAATCTTCTTACAAATAAACATGCAAAGAAAAATAATTAATTCTCTTTTCAATAGATCTACTAGAGATTGCACTAGAGTATGCAGAGCAATACGGAACAGTTGTGCGCGCTTGGCTAGGCTCCAAGCTGCTTGTCTTCCTCACTGAAGCCGACGATGTGGAGGTCATCCTCAACAGTCAAGTACACATAGAAAAGGCGTCTGAGTATAGGTTTTTTAAGCCATGGCTGGGTGAAGGCTTACTCATCAGTTCAGGTACTAATCACTCTTAATCACTAAAAACCGTTGACATCATAAAAGATATATAGGTATATCGAAGTAAATTTCCCTTACTTGGTCTTATTAGTAGATATGTCAATAAAAAAACGAAAAAAAAAACGCTTATAATAATGGCGCATCGTATGAATTGGCAACGACTCCGTTAAGACGGTTTGAATTTTTGTTAAATAATAACTTGAAATATTGAATTGTGTACGTACATACATTCAGTATTTAATCTGTTGTTTCACCTAACAAAAAGACATTCATTGTAGTTATGCTTTAAATTCATAATGAGGTATTGCTTTGATCATTATACATAATAACGAATGTGCTTGTGTGTGGCCTAAAGATGTGAAGTGAAGGATATTTGTTTGTTAAAAAAAAAAATACATATTAGAAGCTACATATTAACGTCATATACATATTTTTACTTACAAGCTTTTATTTAATTCGCTTTCTTCATATGTATTTCCGGTGCAAATTTGTAATAAATTTTTGAAACACAGCTGATATCTGATTGAGCTGAAATCTCACATACTTATGTAACTTCGATAACAATACATTAATGTGCAATGATGCCAGAGCCGTAGCAACGCCACAATCAAACAAAATTTTATTTTGTAGTTGTTGAATTTATCTAGACTAGTGCTGTGGCTCAAGATGCTGATCAAAGTCTATCGATGAAGGCAAAAAAAATGATTTTTGGGTTGAATAATTTATAGTTTGTCTTTAAATATATAAAATATATATGTATGTATACCTATACCTATACGCATAAGGGCGATTCCGCAATATATGTATTCGAAATTTGGCAACAGAATAAACTTTGAACAGATTACCAAAAAAATCAATTATCGTGTACTATCGGTATCTACTAAATAAGTCATATCTGAGACATATTTCAAAATAGAAAGTTACAGGTATTTTTAAAAAGTCACCAAAACTAAATTTTTTGTACAAAAAACCACCATGTTTAAAAGATTTATCACCGCCTTTAATTTTTCTATACTTTGTAATAGCTTTATACTCACCAAAATATTATTTGGACTTATTAAAGTATAAGTAACATTTTTACAATAGATATTTATGACATATACCCAAATTTACAATTATAGGAGAGAAGTGGCGTTCACACAGAAAGATGATTGCACCTACATTCCACATCAATGTCCTCAAATCTTTCGTCGATGTGTTTAACCAAAACAGCAGAAATGTTGTAAATAAAATGAAAGGAGAAATAGGTAAAGAGTTTGACGTGCACGACTATATGAGCGGAGTAACAGTCGACATTTTACTAGGTATGTATTATTCAGACCCATAATAATAATGATATGATTGATTGATTAGTTACAAGTCGAAGGCTATCCTACGGTAGCCCCATTCCCGAACCCTTGTTTTTGTTAATAGAATAGCAAACGAGCATGGTAGCCACCTGATGTCAAGCGTTCACTGCAGCACCCATCCACCTCAAACCTCAACTAGAGCGAAAGTCCTATCTAAGGTCGTTTGTAGATGCGTTGCTATTCAGGAGGACTAAGTTGGAATGCCTCTTGTGCGATGTCTTCTACCTAACCACACTCTTCAAACGCAAAGTAATGCAGCAGTCTGAGCACTGCTGTATTTCAATTTCAACGGTTTGGTTAGGCAAAATCCACGTACGACCTCAAATATGACATCTGTCCTGTGGACAGTAATTACCACTCCGTCAAATGGCTCCGTATTTGTTTGCAGTTTCTTTAGCAACAAAAAAAAATATTCCTTCCCAAAACGCAAGTAATAACAACTTCAATAATTTAATAATTACGATGAACCAAACAAAGAAATCCATTATTCAGTATACGAACTTTGCTTAATCATTATTTATTACATATTCATAAACTTCATAAGTGACATTGGTATAGTTTACTGAAGGTGATCACAGTAATAAACATCGTAGTAAATAGATATATTCATTTATATTTAATTTTTCTAGAAACTGCTATGGGAATCACTAAAGAGACACAAGATGAATCTGGATTCGACTACGCCGTGGCTGTTATGAAGTGAGCTCCTAATTTTATTAGGATTCTTACTTTCTTGCTTTTTGATTAGTAAATATTTTGAATCATCATCAACATCATCAACTCATTATTGTCCCACTTCTGGGCACGGGTCTTCTATTGGAGATGAGAAGGGTTAGGCCATAGTCCACCACGTGAGAATATTATGGAGAACTCTTAGTGATAATTAAGTTCTAACACTCACATAATTTAGCAACAGAAATATGATAATTAGAGGTGCGTGCCGGGATTTGAACCCTGACCCATTGAAGCGGAAGGTCGAGATTTATATATTAACTCATAATATAACTAGTCTTAAAAAAATAATTAGGAAGATATGTTAAATTTTTGTTTATATTAAGTTGATAAAGAGCTTGTAGATTCCCATAATCACTTTTTGCTATTTTGTTTTAGGATGTGTGACATTATTCATCAAAGACATTACAAATTCTGGTTGCGTTTTGACTCCATATTCAAATTTACTTCGTTCTTCGAAAAGCAAAAGAAGTTACTAAGTATAATTCATGGTCTGACAAACAAGGTACATAACTTTCGTTCTGCACGTATTAACATAAATATCTTCTACAATGTTCATTATTTTTTAATATAAATTACAGGTTATTAAATTCAAAAAAGAAAAATACTATCAAAACAAGGCTGAAGGAGTCGTCCCTGCATCTATTGATGAAAAAATAACAGAAAATGAAAACGAAAGTGGACTAGCTAATGTCAAAACGCTAGCTGATACTGTGTTTAAAGGATATCGCGATGATCTAGATTTTAATGATGAATATGACGTCGGTAAGTCATTGAATGCATGCACGCATGCATTTAAATACGTAATTTACAATACATTTCGATCGTGGAACGCAATGCTAACATACTTACAGCTAATTTGTTGGCAGTTAAATAATTTCCGTTTAATTTTTTTTTTCATTTTCATTTTAACCACGGCTTATCCCGTTACTTAAGTGCAAATTAAAAGCTTTAAAATTGTTTGTAGATTTTCGATTCTTATTAGCAATCATTTAAGATAAAGTTAAAAACAGTTTAAAAGTTAGATTTCATAAATAAATAAATAAAGACTGCAAATAAATACAGAATATACATATATCGTTGCAGGTCAGAAGAAAAGACTAGCCTTCTTGGACTTGATGCTTGAATCCGCTCAAAATGGAAATTATAAAATATCAGATTTCGAAATCAAAGAAGAAGTGGACACAATCATGTTTGAGGTCTGTTAATTTCATATAATAAAGTTCAAAGATTAAATTTATTTTCGTTACATATCTTATTAGTGAAACCTGAAAATAGTTATAAAATTTTACATCTTCATTTGTTACAAAAACACAGCCTTAGACATTTAGACTCACCTGCGGCGGCTTCACCCCCGAACCGATTTCTGCTGTTGTGTTGTTTAATAATACCATACTGTTTAATAGGAGGCGCATTGTAAGTTAGTCCTCAGGAGTAGCAACGCATCTATGTACAACCTCAGATCAGACTTTGGTTCTATCTATGGATACTCTACAGCGACCATTTAACATTAGGTTTCCTACACGCTTTGCTTCTCCTTTAATATAAAAGAGATATCGAAACTTTTTTCTACCTTAAAGTTATCATGAAATCAGTAGGGAATATTTAAAAAAAGTTTAATATAATTTTAAAGTTTTACAGTTCTTATACCGTTAATGACACCGATACTAAAAATATTTTTTAAGATATACATATATTTATTTTAACGTTTCACTTGACAAACACAATTGCGTATTAGCGTTCAATTTTCTTTTTGCTAAACAGGGTCACGACACGACTGCTGCTGGCTCTAGTTTCGTCCTCTGCCTCCTCGGTGTCCATCAGGGCATCCAAGCCAGAGTGTATAATGAGCTTTACGACATCTTTGGAGACTCCGATAGGCCGATAACTTTCGAGGACACTCTCCATATGAAGTATTTGGAGAGAGTCATATTCGAATCGCTCAGGATGTATCCGCCTGTGCCTATTATCGCAAGGAAACTTAAACGTGACGTTAAAATTGGTATGTTATCATCATAATTGAATCATTAGTGTCCCACTATCGGGCACGGGTCTCTTAGAGGACATAGAGATGATGATGAGATAGAGATCTATACAGGCTTTAGGCCGCCTTCACATGCCTTTGAGAACATTATGGAGTACTATCAGGCATTCAGGTTTTCTCACGATGTTTTCATTCACCGTTAAAGCGAGTGATATATTTTATTTTACACACACAATTCAATTAAACTAACTGAATTAATTAATAATTTCAAAAAATTAGAGGTACGTCAGGATTTGAACCCCGACACACCGGAGCGGGAGGTCGAGATTTTTAGCCGCTAGGCTGTCACTCACCAAATTAAAATTGACATGTTAAAAGTTTAATAATGCTCATAAATTTTTTGTATGAATACATTTTTGAAAATCTAGCTGGAAACGTCTATTTGAAGGTCCGATTATATGTTTGTTCACCAATCGCACAAAAAACTGATGAACAGATTTAAATGGGACAGTTTGCATGCATACGGTTAGACAAAAATGCTGCTGCGAGTGAATAAGAACGGTATAGACGAACCACTGACTGTAGTATGCACCGTCATACACAAGAAAGGACAATAAATTTTTTTTCATCGATACGCGGCGTCAACGGCTGCCATAACTTGGCCATAAGTTTCAACAGCATAAAAATAAGATTGTTTATCGCCCTGTATTTATCATTAAAGTATGTATGTATATTATTGCATGTAGTATTTTGTATAGTATTTTATTTTTACACTTACTTAGTAGACGCTTATTTATCATTCAATAACCACTTTTCAGTTGCAGATCTACTGGAAGAAATCTCTTAGAGAAATAAGCAGTACCTTTATACCGTCCCATTCATTTCTATTTTATTTTTCCCTTATGATGTTTTGAGGGTACTTGAACTTTAAGTAAATAAAACAAATAAGATTGATTGTGTAGAACTTGAGATACAGCTTGAACCCTGTATAATATGCGCTTGAAACGAAAATTAATGTGTATTTCAGCAACCAACAATTACGTATTGCCCGCGGGAGCCACCGTTGTCATTGGTACTTTCAAAATTCACCGAAACCATAAATATTACAAAAATCCTGATGTGTTCGACCCTGATAACTTCCTACCAGAGAACACCCAGAACAGACATTATTACAGCTACGTTCCATTCAGCGCCGGACCTAGGAGTTGTGTCGGTACGTTCAAAATACAATACGTTTTGTAAAGAAAATGTAGACCAGGACAGTTGTTCCTTTAATGTTAAGAAAATAGCAAACGAGCATTTAGGCCACCTGACGTTCAGTGGTATCTGCAGCCCATGGATATCCATACCCAACATCAAATATGACCAAAATCCTATCTCAGGTTGTACGTGGATACTCCTGAGGACTAAGTTAGAATACCTACTGTCTTGTGTATTCTACCAAATCATACCCTTTGAACCGAACCACAGCAGTTATTTTGATGGTGGAATGACTCATGTCGATGGCTCGGCTGCGGCGGCACCCCCGTAGCACCTATTTCTGCACTAAAGCATCAGTGTAAGAACTGCTGTGTTTCGGTTCGAAGGATGTGATTAGGCAAAAGATACTGGACAGGAGGCATTCCAACATTCCAAGTTCTCAGGAGTAGCATCAACATACAACCTCAGATACGACTTCCGTCTTAGTTGAAGTTTGATGTGGATGTGGATGTCCATGGACTGCAGTGATTACATAACATCAGGTGACTTGCAAACTCGTTTTCTATTCCGTCAAACGGATAAAATTAAAATAAAAAACTTTATAATTGTCTAGCTTATTCTAGTAACTAATTCTAATAACTTTCTTTCCTCAGGTCGCAAATATGCTATACTGAAGCTAAAAATCCTACTGTCGACCATCTTACGCAACTATAAGATGGTGTCAGACATCACTGAAGACCAGTTCAAACTGCAGGCAGACATCATTCTCAAGAGAACTGACGGATTTAGAGTACATATTGAACCCAGGAAACGGGTTCCTATTTCCGTAAATCCCTAAACGCTGAACCAAAAAACATGGTGTTTTAGTAATTTTATATAATAGATTTACTTTGCCAAATTAATGGCTACAATTTTAATCTTATAATGAATCTCATTCTTATTATAATTTAAACGTTTGTAAAAATGTAATAAAGAGACTAAATTATGTCATTGTGATTTAAATCAAGACGTTTCGATCAAATTACGGTATGAAGTGGTAACGTATTTTGATTGCATTACTCTATAAATTTAAATTAATGTCACGATTGGTTTCCACTAACTGATGTAGATATGTACATACATCATTCGGGCAGCGTTCATACAGATCTTTTCATGATTACCCATTTTTACTCTAAATTTCTTTGTAAATCTTACTTACATTGAGTAATATTACTTATGTTGTGTTATAACAACCTTACACGAACACGGTGATGAAGCCTTATGTTCAAGAGTCACCAGCGACAGTATTTCCGCAGCTATTTCTGGCATTCAGCAGCAGTTCTCTCTAATTCCTTTGACTTACGAAGAGATGACGATTACAATTTCTCTGAGTATTTTTCCCAATTTACTATGGTGAGTGCTCCGGGGAACTATAGGAACTGAAGCCCATGCCGCCATTCTTTCATTGCACGACTCGACGAAAGTTAAAATTACTTTTATTAATGGACATAAGTTTCTGGAGGTCAACACAATAAAGGACGTGGACGATCAGACAGTTTAAACAGTTTTTTTTTTTTAAATAGTCTCTGCTTAAAAATATTATCTTCCATAATTGTAAATAATAATAAGTAACTTCCAAGTAATGTCCGATGAAAATGAATTAAAAAGAAGCAATGTAGATGATAATAATGTATTATGACAATTATATGTAAATCACTACATATGACAGTAATTTATTTTATGAGCTGATGCTAATTCATGCTAATGACACTAACTAAATAGATACTAAACATATTAGCTTATAAAACATAAACAATTTTAATAAAATTAGTAAATTCCTTAAGATTCCCTATATTTTAGACCTTTGTTTACGATAAATAAAATATTCTACAGTCCAAAGTACTATACACACTAAACAACAAACACTCATTGCTAGGAAACAGTACACGTAGCTGCCGGTAGTTTCATAAATCACACCTGTAACAAAAGCATCTCGAATAAAACAATGATATTTCAAATTACAAAAAAAAAAGTACGTGAACGGGTACTCCTGAGGACTAAAGGAGGCCTCTTGCCCAGTGTAGTCTACCTAACCATACTTTTTAAATAGGAATACAGCAGTGGTTGTACTGCCGCTTTGCGGCAGGAATAAGGGCAGAGGTAGTATCGCCACAGGCGAACCTTCGACATCCTTCCTTCTTGTAAGGAGGCGGTATATTTAATACCGACGATGACAATTTGCATCTTTCAATCACCATTTTTTTTTAAACGGAATAGCAAA
>DWKW01001902.1:0-11794 GCA_018250115.1 Doberes anticus | reverse complement strand
ATCCACACCTGAGGTTGTGTGGATACGTTGCTACTCCTGAGGACTACGTTGGAATGCCTCCCGTCCAGTGTCGTCTGGCTAACCACACCCTTCAAGCCGAAACACAGCAGTTCTCACACTGCTGCTTTACGGCAGAAACAGGTGTAGGGGTGGAGCCGCCGCAGGCGAGCCTTCGATTTAAGACTCTACCGCCATCAAACGTGAACTTTAAACAAAATTTAATATGGAACAAATAGAATTCAGGATTGGCGCCTTTTTCGAACCGAGATCCCGGTATTGTACCGTCCCGTAATGGCGTCTTAATGGCAGAGTTAAACGGAGCCGCCACAAACGTTGCATAATTACGAATGCGCGTTTCGCTCGCGGACTTGGCACGGTAACAAAAGGGAATTAACCAATAGTTTGAGCGCTAAGTTAACAGGAACATGAATTTACATCGCTCACGTCCCTCAAAAATTCCAATTAAGGTTACTATTTCTAGTCTTTGTTTTATGATTTTGGTGTGTCCATGGCACCTACGGCTCAGAGTCCTAGCAAGAGGCTATGACCCCTATCCCAGCAGTGGGACAATCGTGGATTGATGATAAATACGTTTGAACATGACTGTCATTCGATATTACAGGCCGTCAGAACCACCATTACAGAACCTAGCGATAATTATTTTTACTAAATCTTACGTTATAACAACGACGTGCTGTTATTCACCATATTTTTATAGATAAATAACGTTTCACACTCATATCCCACAGTAGGATTTAACCTGTGACGTGGGCGCAATGGACACACAGAAACAAGCACACAAACACCCAGACCAGGTGGAATATTTCTAACTTTCGTAATTTTGTACTTAAAGTACTTGATGGTGGTAGGGTCTTGGTATGAGGTAGAGTCTCCTATTTATGCCGTAAAGCAGCGATGTTGCCGAGAACTGCTAAGTTTCGTTTTGAAGAGTGTGGTTAGGCAGAAGACACTGGACAGGAGTCATTTCAATTTAGCCTTCAGGAGTCACTTGATGGTGGTAGAGTCTTAGGTATGAGGTAGTCTCCTATTTATGCCGTGAAGCAGCAATGTTGCCGAGAACTGCTGTGTTTTGGTTTGACGGCTGTGGTTAGGCAGAAGACACTGGACTGGAGGCATTTTAACTTAGTCTTCAGGAGTAGCAATGCATCCATGTGGAAGTATGTACTTCCTCAGATTTGGAAGTCCATAAGTTGCAGAGACCACTTAACATCAGTTGGCCAGCATGCTCGCTTACTACTCTGCCAATATTAATTTAAAAAAAAAACCTCCCGTGATTCACAGCTTCCGAGTAGGTCGTGCAAACAACAGATAAGATGCTTCTTACGCGTGCCCGTTCCGGTAAATACATGGCGGAACCGAAATTTCATTCATAGGCTACCTTTTTTACATGCTTTATATTGACTTCACTTGTAACTATCTGTGTATTTTTTCAATGTAATTTTCACCACCTTCAAAACATCCTATTTATTTGAAAATTGTCTTGTTTACTATAATGTCAATGTTGATTGTGATACAATCTAATCAAACCTAAAAGCCACAAACTTGTACTTGTACTTCATACAGTATAGCAAACGAACATTCAAGCCATGATGTTAAGCGGTCACTGCAGCTCAAGGACATCCACTTCAAACCTCAACTAGAACGGAACTCCTATCTGAGGTTGTAAGTGGATGCGTTTCTACTCCGAGGACAAAGTTAGAATCTTCGACATAAGACTCTACGACCATCAAAGGAATAGGAATTGTGTACAATGATAGAGACCAAAATCTGCAACATATTTGCTATAGATTTTAAATCATTAAGTAACAGTTATGCAAACTGAGTTTCCGTGCCATGTGTATCAGATTGATTAAACAGTATGAATATACCTTATAACTGCAAACCAGTGTGCATGAAGCTTTATACAGATCCTTGAGGGTCAAGTCAATATCCTCTTATCACACTTGTGTTTATTAATTGGTACTTTATGGCAGTGGTTAATTATTACAATTAAGTTTGATGGTTGACTTATGTCAAAGGTGGATTGACAATGGTAGTTTCATGCCGAAGGCTTGCCTGCGGCTGCACCACAGCTGCTGCTGTTAAGCAGCCATGCAAGAATAGGATTTCAGTTTGAAGAGTGTGGTTCAGCAGAATACACGGGATAGGAGGCATAACATCTTAGAACTCGAAAGAAGAAACATGTCAGCATTCAACTTCTGATAGGACTTCAGACCTATTTGGGGTTGGATGAGAATTGAGCAGCTTAAGCTCAAGCTTACAGATTTCCTCATGATGTTTTCCTACACCATTGAAGCAAGTATTGCAATAGCTAACTTAAAAATAGTTACGAAAAATGCAATGTGCTTGCCAGGATCCGAACATGAATCGCCAGAGTTTCTTTTATTCATTAATTTAAATGTATTTATGAGCTTGTACACCCCTACTACCCCTTTTGTACTTGTTGTGTTTTACTATTGTTTCTACCCAAAGGTTGTCTGGAAGAAATCACTACCTTAGCGATTAGACCGCCTTTTGGCCGCCACAATTGTTATTGTTTGTTTACTTATATTTGTCTAATTTTTTATTACTGGTGTGGTGTACAATAAAGAATATTTGAATTTGAATTAAAGTTAATGTACACACAAAACCTCAGAAAGGAAACATAAAAAAAAATACAAATAAGAAATGGCACTGCACAAAGGTACTAAGGTTTATCAAGCTTTCAAGTTCAAAATTCTTAAACACTTAGCTATCACTCGTTTTTCATAGCTGAGTGGTCATACTTACAACATTTAGTTACACATAAATACTGCCATAAGTTGGTCGGCTGTTTAAAACCTTGACCTCTCTGTATTAGGTGCAGTCAAGCATTTGAAGGTCAATTAAAACGACTTTCTTATATATGGCAACAATGTGGGCAGAGGACTCCTAATACTTAAACTAATGTGAGCACTGTACCCTGAGCGGTACAACTTGGACCTTTTAAGAAATAGGACTGATAGGCTATTTCAGGTATAGGGTTATGGTGTTTGCTTGTTTATCTTAAAAATAAAAAATAAAATTGTAGCTTATAGAGGTTTAAACTAGTGGACCAAAACCATCTTTGAATTACCCTCAAGCTGTACCTGTAACTTTTTATGAGTATCTTTTCAATAGCGCTTTATACTCATAGCCCCACATTAGCCCCTATGTCGTGGGCACCATGGACACACAAACACCCAGACCAGGTACAGATATCAAAATTTATCATTTAAATTTCAGCCCAGCTGGAAATAGAACCCAGGACCCACCGAAAAGCAAACTCACACTAATGTTGACCGCAGTGCCACTTGGATTGTTTATTATATTATATATTATAATTAACTGTTCCCTGATATTATTCTTTAAACAAGTAAAAGTTCCAAAGTTTGAGAGATTTAATTTCACTGTTTGTTACACAATACAAAGAATGCTAATATAAAGATTTCATTTGTGTAAAGTAATCTTCGTGTGAGCAATAGCACAATAGGAGACAAATAACATACAATGGGATTGTTCGAATGTATTATGTGATAAAATTGTATTCTCTTGCAAAAAAAGCACACATTAGCTACTCCATTATCTTTAATAAATCTATTATTATACAATCAACATAGTCTTGTCTTCATCAAATATAGAACAGAGGCCTATATACTATGAGTTTCACAACGATTTATATGGTACAGAGAGATAAACAAAATATGTTTACATCATCAATACAATGTGCTACTTGTGTGAAACAGGAAACAAATGTAGCTAATTGGCACTAACGCAAACCAGACGGCCGTGCATTATATCTTGTGTAAACAAAAAATAAAATAACTTTATAGCTTGCATTGAGTTATTGTATGACTCATGTTCCATCCAGTTACGTACCGGGAATCGAAAGTAACTCGAAACATAATAATATGCTGACTGCCGTGTAAACGATATTTGAATTAGGAATAATAAAAAAAATTACGAACTTTTTAAAAGTAAACAGAGAAAAAACCTTCCAATAAGTACGTAGTAGTAAGTTTTAAAAAAATAATAAAATGGATAATGGATAAGTAAAAACGTTATTTATAAAATAACAGCGTAAACTTTAATATTAATGACCGTGAAAATACTTTACTTTCAAATAAATACAAAAGGCAAACTCACTTTTTTTTAGAAGCTTTCGCGAGGCTCTGACAAGTGCTTAGACGTCAAAGCCGTCGCCCGTCTCCGTATAAAAAACCTTGGCTGTGTTCAAAATTGTGAACTAAACATAAAGAATCACATACACCCACAATCACAATATTTTACGTCCATTTTGTTCTAATTATTTACATTTCTAATCACATGTTAGGGCACTAATAACTCAAAACTGAGTATTATTTGAATGATGGGCTTTTATACACGCAAATAAGTTCATTATTTATATCGGTAGTGTAGACAAATGCACGTTGCATCACTCGCGGCGAATGTAACTTTTTATGAAATGTGAAGGAAAAATTTGCAGTCGACATAAAACAGATAGAAAGGTATACAATATATTATCAACAGCAAGTACTAACAGCGGTCGAGTGAGACAGCGCAAGGCAAAGAGAAGCTACCGGTGTTGCCATACACAAGATTAAAATTTGCAATTATAAATCAAAAGCTCAAAGCTCAACTAGGGGCCAGTCAAGATACATTCTGCGATACGGATTTTGTGGATACTGTTATGTGAAATGTTATCAAAAGATATTGTGCTCATTTAGTGTTACTTCTGAAACTTGCAATGAAAATAATATTATAATTTTATCTTACTTCAAGTGCAATTTAGACTATAAAGGATAACTTTTACGTATGCAGGTTGCCTCAAGATGCTTCACAGCAAATATGTAATGAATAGCCTAACGGCGTGGGTTGCTTATTACAAACCATTGCTTCAGAATTAATCATAAGTAATTTACTGTACTTTTAAGTAAGTTTTATTGTTTTTTCTTGAAATTTCTTTACTTTACGTTAAAAAAGACCAGACTTTAATTAGTTTTTGCTAAATATAGTAGTATTTATTTGAACATAGCAAAAAACAGAACACCAAGTGAGCAGCAACGAACAAAACAAAACGAACGAACAGCTTCAAATTCTGATAGATGATCTGCGAGCGATACAGAGCACGTAACTAAAAGGGGGAAGAATAACAGATAAGACCGATATGAAATTAGAAAGTTTTATATAACCGTCAAATATTATGCATAATATTAACCACATATAATGGGAAGTTTTATTTCGTTACAACTCCTATCATTTAAGGGGAAATATTAAAATGTTGCCACAAGCATTAATGGGAATCTCACGCAAACAAAAATCAGTCGTTTTTATTATTTCAAGACATTCGCCTCAAATAAAAACTTTTATTATTTAGGTTTATTAAACTAAATATGTATTTTTATAGTGTATTACATTAACAACATTGTACGTTTCAGTTCATGTAGATTACATGAAATAGTCCCATCCCATTTTCTAGCTTCTAAATTTCAAAAAATACCTTTATATCTGCAACAATCGTAAAGCGTCTGCCTCATAATAGATTGATGGGTAAATGGATAATAAAATTGTGAAAGTATACAAATTACATAATTTTTAAACAATTCTACTACTAGTATTCATAATTCCTTTTAAAAGTAAATGCGTCTACAGCGCCATCTCATATCGAATAGTTGTCGAAACAAAAATACAGTCACCAGTTAAACCGCAAATTTGTTTTTAAAAGGAACATAATTCTATTGGAACCTACCAGTATTTTGATCCAGTTGTATTGTTTTAAAATGTACAGATGTAGTAAAAATTTGGATATTGTAGTTTGGAATATATTGGTGACATCTGTTGTCGAATAGAGAAATATTTGTGTTTACAAGATTTAAAAATAATTGTTTTAAGAAAAACAGAAGACCTTAATTCCATTTATTTCTGACTAGCTTGTGAGCCCGCAAACCACCTGATGTTAAGTGGTCACTGCAGCCCATGGACATCAAACTTCAACTAAAACAGAAGTCCTGTCTGAACTCAAATGTGGTTGCATAGCTACTCCTGAGAATTAAATTGGAATGATTTCTATCCAATTTATTTTGCCTAACCACACCCTTCAAACCAAAAGCAGTTCTCAACACCGCTGCTTTACGGCAGAAATAGGTCAAATATACTTTGACTAACAATAACACAGAAGATTGTAGTAATTTCATTATTTAGTGCTGGTAGAGACGTTCAGGGCTTCCCTGCTGCGACATCAGTGCTATAAGTATTTATGATGTAATGAAGCAATGTGGGCATGGTTCTATTTCAGTTAAAAGGATATGGTTAGGCAAATACACCAGACAGGAGGCATTTCAAGTTAGTCCTTAGGAGTAGCAACACATTAATATACCTCAGGTAGGACTTCAGTCCTATTTGAGGCCAGATGTGGAAGTCCATGGGCTAGTGATCACTTTACATTAGGTGACGTACATGCAAACATGAAGCAAAATAACGAACCCGTTAGTATATAATAATAAACAGCATTGGATTATGTATGATATTTAACAGAGTGTGAGTATGAACTGAGACATACATTTTAAAAGTAAAACCAGACTAATTCCTTCTCAAATTAATTTATTTCTTACTCCTTAATTAGTATTTACATTTAAATTTCACCACAAACTGTCTTTTCCTTTTGAAAAGTAACTCAAATATAAGTTATAGGTTATGTGGGCTATCTTGTAGAAACAGTTGCTTCCTTCCTTGCTGCATCCTGGAGAAGTTGAGTGTCGACTTCGTCAGCAGGCAACTGCACGTACCGGACCACAGACCCACGAATGAAACAGTTTTTAACCGATAACATGTGTGGATATTTATCCGGGTCTATCACACTGATATCAGAAAGCTTGATATTCAAATATTGATCCACGGAATGCAACGTCCCACATATGCTGAGATCATTTTTCAGCTCCACTACAACGTCTTTCCCAACTAAAGACTTGAAGAAAGAGTAAAATAACATTTCTGTTTGTTATGGACTCTACTTGGCGGCACGGAAGTTAATTAGTGACAATGACAGTTGACTTGATTTACAGATGCAAAAGAAATGATATAAGGCATATGTCCGTTTGAAACATGGATTTGAAAGCATAAGGTAAGTAAAATAATACTTAACAATAATAATACAAAACAAAATGCAGTTTTGTAAGAAATTACGTAATAGAAGTACATTTACAATTACATTTCCTAAAAAAAGGCAAACCACAGTCACGGAATTAATTATATTACTACTTGAACCGCGATAAATCAAAATAAACATTTTTCTCTATTTTGCAAAATTCATGCTAAAGAGCAAGAGCAAAGAAAAAGAATGTAGAAATTACCTACTGGTTTTCTAGTAAAAGTGAAGTATTTAAAAATATATTATATCTCTGCTAACCGGCGGTATTCCACTTGAGTATTCTGAATCGATGGGTTGTGGTCTCAAGTTTTGTTTGGTCCTAGGCTCATGAGCCAATAGTAGACGTTGTGCAGTAACAGGTGGCCGTAAACATGAGGCTATGTTTCAAAGGAGACGTTGCCATCGTGAACGATACACTTGGTAATCCAAATTATCGAATTTAGGTACAGAAAAAAATTAACCATATGAAAGAAAGAAACATTTATTTGTAATGAGAAGAACTTATAATTAGTTACTATAACATTTTACATTAAAAGTAAGATCGTAAGTAGTGCCCGTTACAAAATGGATTCTACTCAGCGTAAAGCTGAAAAGCTGCATATATAATTTATGTTATAAGAAATTCCAGATTAAATTTCGTCGGTTTTAAATAGCAATAACTTTGACAAAAACAGTAACAATAAAATTGCCTGAGTAGCTAGTTGATAAATGTTAATAATCCTTAATATGTATAATGTACCCAATAATGACAACGTATTTTAATTTAGTATGGTGACAGTTTTAAATTCTACAGTACTATATTATAAAATGTACTGTAGTTTATTATGAATAATTATTTAAGTGTCATCCTAATTAATCATCTTTGAAAGTAATAATTAGGTAATTATTGACATATTTTTTTGATGAACCTGGTCCCCAAACATAGCAAATGCAAGATTCAACAGTTTTTACTAAAATGCATACAAATTATAACCATACGTATGTATAAAAATACGTACATTTTAATTTTCATTTTACTCTTATCATAGACAATTTTAGTTGTCTTTATTTTCAATTGTTTTTCTGAACTCTTGTCGTGCGTAGTCTGTGCACTGTGCAGACTGCAAATATTAAATAATCTATAGTCTATTGCACAGTTTAAGAGTCGCTTTTGCGTTTGATGATTTCGGTTATGCATGGCGTCTTTTTTTTATTTCGTTTTGAATAGAAGCGTCGTTTTCTAATTCATTGATTGTATTAATTGCATTTGAATTTGAAATACTCATTTATCATTCGTAATTTTTGTGTTCAAACCGGTTACTTTGACGCCGACAAAATGAGCTCGAACGAGGGAGTGGATGGTGGTGAAATTGTAAGTATCTGGTAAAATATCATGTGTTCTTTTTATTATTTGAAAGTAAATTTACTCCACGCCAAACATAAATAAAAACTTACCATAAGGCGTGCTAAAATGTTTGCTTCATTATAATAATTTGTGTATGGCAGCCCGTGGACATCACATCCAATCTCAAACAGTACCAAAGTCCAATCTATGGTCGTAACGCCACTTAACTAAGTTGAAATGCCTGGACGTGTATTTTCTAACCTAACTACAACCTTTCCCAATGTCAGGCCAGCTTAGGTCAGGAGCGCTCAGGTAAGAAGAATGTCGCGGAAGAATGTGATAGCGTGCCCGTAATCCCGTTACTTGGCGTAGAAAGAAACACCGTGGGGTTTTAGCCGGTTCGAGCCGGGCATAGCCCTCAATCTATAAAAAAAAAGCAGCGCTCAGGGAAAGGTGTGAATCTTACGCACAACAAAAGTTGTGTAACAAAACTTGGTGTGCCCTTGACTTGTTGAGACTCTCTGATTCCAGTCCCTGGCTACATTGCTGCCATTCCCACATTCTGCTTTACTGCAGAAATAGGTGTAGTGTTAGTGCCGTGCTAGGGGCAAACCTTCCACATTCTGGTCTACCACCATAATGTACAGATCTATACATATTACAACTCTGTTCCAGGACTGGGGAAATGAGCGGCTATCGAGAGCACAGCGTGCAGTTGATACAAACGTCTATGATGTGGACTCGTGGTCGCTGCTCATCCGGGAGGCACAGACAAGGCCAATCAATGAGGTCCGCTCCATGTACGAGAAGCTCATCACTGCTTTCCCCACCACCGGACGGTACTGGAAGATCTATATTGAACAAGAGGTGGGTATATGATTTTTAGGTTGATTTCAGTATATAAACAAAATAATTTTCATTTGCCTGTGACATAATATGTTCAGTGAGAGATTGTCTAGTGGTTATATCGACCTACAATTCCGGTGGGTCTAGGTTGAAATCCTGAAACGTACCTCTAATTTTATTTTATTTTATTATTTGTAATTGTTTCTAAATTATGTCAATAGTATAAATTAATTACCACTGGCTTTAACAGTGAAGGAAAATGTTCTCCACAATATTGAACATTTCGAAAAAATTCATCATGTGCCGGGATTTAAACCCCAGCCCACTGGAGGGGGTGGTCAAGATTTTTAACCACTACGCTAGAACCTACCATATCATCCACCTCCAAACCTCCAAATTATTGATTAAATCAATCAAGAAAAACAATAAATTTATTGAGATTAATTGTTAAACAAAAACTTTACTTTGGTCATCAACATAAACACGTTTCATGACAATCAAGCAACGCAAATTGACTGAATCCTGCTAAGAGATAGAAAATGTTGCTCATCATCATCATCAACCGATTACTGTCCCACTGCTGGGCTTGGGTCTTCTCTCGATGAGAATTTAGGCCATAGTCCACCACTCTGGCCAAGTGTAATTTGGCAGACTTCATAAGCATTTGAGAACGTTATGGAGATGTTTCCTTCCTTCCTCACGATGTTTTCGTTCACTGTTAAAGCAAGTGATTATCATAATTCATAACATTCACATATTTTCAAAAATTATGAACATACTTTTCAAGAAATAGAGGTGTGTGCTGGGATTTGAACCTCGACCCACCATGGCGGGGTGGAGATGCTTAACCACTTAGCTATCATTCACTTACTAGGCTATCTCCCACTTACTTATGGGAAAATGTTACTAATTTGTTGTAATTGCATGCGCGCTACCTATCAGCTGTAGGTACTAATCTCAAAATCTCTGGTGTGTCCACATTTACGGGCCAAAATTTCATAACATCAAAAACATTTAGTTTCATATATAAGATTGATTCAAACAAATTTTGAGTAGATTTTTGTAAAAAATAATATCTGTTTTTGTTTTCAGATGAAAGCAAGAAACTTTGAGCGAGTGGAAAAGGTCAGTATGGTTACTGCGTAAGTTGTCTGATTTTATCTGTGATATTCGATTTTTAAATAAAGATTAATAATTAATAATGAAACACGACCATAGACAAATAACTCTGGTTGCGTTTTCGGTCTGTGATACTAGTCTATTTAGTATAAGTGTTTAGTATTAAGTTGAAAAATAAATAAAACCATAACTTGAAATTGATATTTTCTTTCGTTAGGGTGTGTTGTGTTCAGACATGTTGGAGGCGATTTTCTATGGCAATGAACTGCAATTTACTATTGCATTTTTATTCTACTTTATGTTAGCTGTATACAATACATAAGACAGATGTTCATATGTAAGATGGTGAGATACGAAACATTTTGATTCAATTGTATTGCTACTGAAGATCACTTTCGACATGTAAAAATCCCTATTCAATATGAATTAAGAAATTTTTAATTTTAAAACATGTACAGGTTTCAACAGGATAGGATCCTAGAAGGGGTTTCTGTCCAAAACCTGACTTTTAGGATAGAATCTTTTAGAAAATCTGCCCGCGAACTAGTAATAAAATTATGCATAATTTAGATATATTGTGTTTGAAAAAAAAAGTTAATGTTGTAAAATTTTATTTTGATTTTGGGGCACTTAAAAAGGGCGTTAGCGAGTCCTCAAAGATTGGCAACACTTTGTTGACTTGTCATTGTTCGTATTTATAGACAACGTTGAGAACTTTTAGGAAATTATTAATTTATTTTTAGATTGATTAAAATTGGTTTGCGATAGTGGGTTTTTAAAAGAGCCTTTAAAAAATATATTGTCATGAAGGTTAAGACTTACCGTTGAATCTTACTATACATTAAGTCCTATCCAAGCGCCATAATTTGGGACATCGCCATTTTGAAATTATGAGCCCGATTTGACCCATTTTCAATCAGATTATCCGGTACGATTATCCGAATCGGCCCGTCATACAGGTCCGTTCTTCGAAATAGAGCAGTGTTGCCATCCTAATAGGTACGTGATGGTCAGTATTCCATATTTAAATTTACTCTAACGATTCCGGTACCATGCGTTTAACTTCGCGATATTTCGCATCTGCGGCTAGAAACGAGCAGTACGAATCGTCCAGGGCTTAATCAACGACCAAAGTGCGTTTGACTCAGAACTGCAAGGGGTCTGTGTCAGTAAAGACAAAAACGACCGGAGCGCGAGATGTACGAGGGTCCACGAGGATGCGTGATGGTTTTAGAGATTTATTTCGAAGGCTTCTGCGGCGGCACCACCGCAGCACCATTGCCGTAAATTGACTGCTACAGTCTGGTCTTGTTCATTTAAAAAAAAATGGGGACCGATGA
>DWKW01001901.1:0-11795 GCA_018250115.1 Doberes anticus | reverse complement strand
GTAGCAACGCATCCACATCCGACCTCAGATACGACTTCCGTCCTAGTTGAGGTTTGATGTGGATGTCCATGGGCTGCTGTGACCACTTAACATCAGATGGGCTGCATGCTCGTTTTCTATTCCGTTTGAATAAAAAAAAATAAAAAAAACTATATGTGCTTCAAAACATTGCTCAACCGCTGCACCCAATTCTGTTACAAAGTAGCGGTGTGAGAACTGCTGTGTATCGGTTTGAAGGGCGTAGTTAGGCAGAAGACTCTGGACAGGAGGTATTCCAACTTAGTTCTCTGGAGTAGCAACGCAAGCGCGCTCAGATGTGGATGTCCGTTTACTATTCTGTCAATAAAAACAAATATACATTCAAATTTTGGTAACGCTATTGGTATAGGAACATTTACAGAAATGGGACAAATGTTGCATGAATTGAAATGCGTTTCTCGTATTTTGAATAATATTTTAGGCATACGGTATTCACCGTATTTTTTAGATGGATCACTATTAAAGTGCAACCGATGTAATTTCCCAAATGCGTATCGAAACTGGACGGATCAGTTTCTCATCGTAATTTCGAATATTAATACGTCGTATGTTTTCACTTTTTGTTTTTTAGCATGATTTTTGACGTATTGATTCCAAATAAGCGCTTTCTGTTGCAGGTACCGATCAGAATCACGACAATAATCTCGCATCGCGACGGACGTTTCAGCGATATATCGATTTAAATTACGACAAGACTGATTTTTTGTAGTTCAAGCGAAAGCACATTCCGATGTGGAGTAGGCGAACGATGCTGTAGTATATATGTAGAAAAGCATAAAGTATAAGAAGGGGAAAGAAATAAGCGAAGATGTTCAAGTTACTCGGTGGACTGAGGGTGTACTTCAAGTACCAGCCGATAAAGATCGACAACGCTGTGTTCAGGCTACACAACGTGTTCACGACTGTTCTACTGCTCACTTGCTCGGTAATAATTACCGCGACCCAGTATGTCGGCCAGCCGATACAGTGCATCGTCGGTAGCGGCCTGCCCGTCAACGTGGTCAACACGTTCTGCTGGATCACATCGACTTTCACGATGCCGGACGCTTTCGCGAGGGAGGTGAGTACTTTTGTTTTTTGTTTATGTTAATAGAATAGCAAACAGGGTACGTACAGGCCAGGCCACCTGATGTTAAGTGATCTCTGCAGCCCTTTCAGATGGTGGTAGAGGCTTATGTCGAAGGCTCGCCTGCGGCGGCACCACCTCGACACCTATTTCCGCCGTAAAGCAGTAGTGTGAGAACTGCTGTGTTTCGGTTTGAAGGGTGTGGTTAGGCAGAAGACACCAAACAAGAGGCATTTCAACTCAGTCCTCATTAGTAGAGACGCATCCACATACGACCTCAGATAGGACTTTCGTCCCAGTTGAGGTTTGATGTGGATGTCCATGAGGCGCAATGATTCGTTTGCTATTCCGATTGAATATATATTTTTTAAAATGTGTCTATCAACAAAAAATGCTATCAATCAAATGTCAAAATCTTATAAAACAAAAGTGGAGTACGAGAAGTAAAAAATAACGGAACCAAGTCACAAGCAGACTACGATGAACAATGGCGACAAAGGAAACAGACCTGCTAATAGCCCATCTCTGGCTGGGAGCCAGATTTGTCATACATACGAGTGGTGGAACAATGTTGTTCCAGTGAAATCAAATCGGGTAGAAGAACCAGCAATATATGTTTTTCATTTTTTATTTACTAAACCTAAGCAAACAGGCAGACGGGCCAGCTGATGGTACGTGGTCACAGTCGACACCACGCTGGCCAAGTACGGATTGGCGGACTTCGCATGCCTTTGGTAACGTTAAGCCACGGATACATTAGGGGTCAACATGCTGCGACATGTCGCGGAACAAGACGCGCAACAGCTACGTGAAATGTCCCGAAACAATTGTTGCGGAACGTTTTGCAGGCCACACTGGTCAGTGCTTATAGAAATGTCGCCCGAGGGGGTTGTGGCTATTAGTGCTGCATACATTATTTTATCGGGTAGTAAGAAGAAACGAAAGAAAAGGTGGTGGATGCGTAATTATTTACGTGAACGAGAAACAAGAGTCAATATCTTAAGGGATCTTCGGTTATCTGATGGATCATTTACAAACTATTGACATGTTGAGAAACACGTGACGCACGCGTCCACACTCAGCGACAACTTGCGTGGCACTGACGCGCAACACGTGCGCCCGCTCTCAGTGCGGGAGCTGGCAACATGTCCCGCGTCACGTAAATGCTCCTCAAAATGTTGAGGGACATGTTAAGAGACACTATGCAACGTTGCAACGTCACGTAAATTGAGTGTTGCGCGTCATGTTGTGGGACAAAATGTTCCCTAGTGTATCCCGGGCTTTATGGAGAACTCTAACGCGTGCAGGTTTCCTAGCGATATTTTCCTTCAGCGTTACAGCGAGTGATATAATGAATAATACTTACATAATTACGAGAAATAGAGGTGCGTACAGGGATTCGAACCTCGACCCACCATAGCGTGATAGAGATGCTTATTCACAACGCTATAACTCACTCACGTAACAGTATAAATTGGTTATTATTATTTAAATATCCATAACATAACTGTTACATACTAAGATGTGACAGATGCGTCATCGTATTGGTAAACGCTAAACTTAACCACAGGACAATTAACTCTGTGTCGTCGGGCGCGTTTAGTAATTTACGTTGCACTGCTTTGTGGTTAGTTGGCCAACGTTATTCGGGTCAGGTTTGATGGTGGTAGAGTCTTATGTGATGGTGGTAGTCTTATGTGATGGTGGTAGTCTTATGTGATGGTGGTAGTGTCTTATGTCTATGGTGGTAGGGTGTTATGTGATGGTGGTAGACTTATGTGATGATGGTAGTCTTATGTGATGGTGGTAGTCTTATGTCGATGGTGGAAGGGTCTTATGTGATGGTGGTAGTCTTTGTGATGGTGGTAGTCTTATGTGATGGTAGTAGTGTCTTATGTCGATGGTGGTAGGGTCTTATGTGACGGTGGTAGACTTATGTGATGATGGTAGTCTTATGTGATGGTGGTAGTCTTATGTGATGGTAGTAGTGTCTTATGTCGGTGGTGGTAGTCTTACGTGTTGGTGGTAGTCTTATGTGATGGTGGTAGTCTTATGTGATGGTGGTAGTCTTACGTGTTGGTGGTAGGATATTATGTGATGGTCGTACTGTCTTATGTCGATGGTGGTAGTCTTATGTGATGGTGGTAGAGTTTTAGCGGTGAAGAAAAACACCGTGAGGAAACCTGTATAACTTCGAGTTCTTCATAACGTTGAAGGCATGTGAAGTCCGCCAATCCGCACTTGGCTAGCGTGGTGGATTATACCTAAACTCTCATCTCTGAGAGAAGACCGTGCCCAGCAGTGGGACAATAACGGGCTGACGATGAAGTCTACCTACAATAAGCGCTATTACATCAGCATGTACCCAACCTCTTAACATGCCTTGTGTGGTTAGGCAGAAGACACCGGACAAGAGGCATTCCAACTGAGTCCTCATGAGTAGCAACGCATCCACATCCGACCTCAGATACGACTTCCGTCTTAGTTAAGGTTTTATGTGGATGTCCATGGGCCGCAGTGACCACTTAACATCAGGTGGCCTGGCATGCTCGTTTGCTGTTCCGTTTGAATAAAGAACAACACCGCAGTCCTATCTAAACTCGGTCACCGATGCCTATGATAAATAATCGTGGCATCTATTACACAAGTGCGCCATTGGGGGTCAAAGTAATCTGACTATTGCGCACAATGGCGCAAATCTCCGCTCGTCACTCGAGTGTTGCCAATTGAGCGGTGCAGGCGACCGAGTAACTGCCCGTTTCCTATTTAAACCACTTGGGCGAATTCTTTCGCCCATGTCACGTGCCCGGACTTGTTTTATATGGCAATCGAGTGGCGAAAGATAGCTTGGCTTAGAATTAAGAATGGTCCAGATGAATGAATTAAAGCTCGACGGTGCTATAGTCTTATAAATAAATAAATAACGTTTCACACTCATAGCCCCGCAGTAGGATTTAACCTGTGTCGCGGGTGCCATGGACACACACAGAAACAAGCACACAAACACCCAGACCAGGTACAGGAATCTAAATTCGTCATTAAAATTTCTGCCTCGCTGGGAATCGAACCCAGGACCCTCCGAACGGCTGACCGCACGTTGACCCCGGCGCCATACGGGTCGTCAATTCGTCATTATAAACCGTTTACAGGCAAGCCACCGATGTGTAGCGCCTGGATCTGCCAGTGCGTGCTTTACGCGGCGCTGGCGACGTTCGCCAAGTCAGCGCTGGCGTTGGTGCTGCGGCTGCCGCTCGCAGTCGCCGCGCTATCCACGCTGCGCCTTTCGCCCGTCTCCGACCCGCGGCTGGAGCTCGCTGTCGTCATGCTCATTATACCTTTCTTTGTTAATGTAAGTTAGTATTAGTCAGTTAATGTAAGTAAGTATTAACTCGACGCCTCGACGACTTAACTCATCATATTATTATGTATCAATACTTTTTTATGTTAATAGCAAACGAGCATGTAGGATTTTAAGTGTTTACTGCAGCCCATGGACTTCCACATCAAACCCCAACTAGGACGAAAGTCCTATCTGAGGTCGTATTTGGATGCGTTACTACTTGAGGACTAAGTTGGAAAGACTTGTCCGGTCTCTTCTGCCTAACCACACCCTTCAGACCGAAACACGGCAGTCCTCACACTGCTGCTTTACGGCAAAAATAGGGGCTTCGGTGGTGCCGCCGCTTTGTTTCGTAATTTTCACCACTTTCAAGATGTCCGATTTACTTGAAAATTTGCATACCAAAATGCGTAGTAAGGACTGATGACAATACATTATTTTATATAACTTTGGCCTTGTACCTTAATTTTTAACACGCTTTTATCTGTCAGATTTGCTTGAAAATGCGCACACGTCGTAAGGACCGATAACAACATAATAATTTTATAACTTTTTCTGATATCCCGAATTCATTCCAACCAAGGTAGGAATACCTCAACCATCAAAGCAGGAGTTCGAAATTCAAAACATCATCGCTTCTTGCAACTGGCCACATGGTTTGACTGATCTATATGTTTTCTTTACAGATTTTAATATTTTGGGTAACAGACAACTTCTTGATGTATCGTCCAAGAGGTGTTAGCAGTAAAATTAAGACAAAGGTGAGTTGCAAAAATGTCATAAAATAGGGAGATTATGGCATGACGGTAGTCTCGTGTGATGGTGGTATATATACACCTATTTCTGCTGTAATGCTGTTTTACATGCTGAGGGCACTGCCCCAATTTGATTTGTAAGATTTCGTTGGGAAACTTTCACATATAGTAAATATGTGACTTTATACTGGACTCGGGTCCTAAATTAATGTCTATGCAAATGCTTGAGATCCAATAATAAATATCGCTTCACACTCATATCCCCACACCGGCATTCGCTGTGTCACGCAGACCAGGAACAGAAATCTATATTCATAATTTAAATTTCCCCACTGGGAATGGAACCCAAGTGGCTCCGAGCGCCAGACCGGCGTGTCGACCTCTCAGTCGCGTCGTTTCTATTATCTGAAGTCGTTTATTGTTCAAAGAAAATGTTAAATGGTTTCTTGTAGTAAAACTAATTGAAATTGAAACCTTGTAATAAACAGATTTTTTTCAATACCCAGGTGAGATACCAGTCCATAAAAAAGGACAAGTCCGGGTCTGAAGACGAGGATCACTCGGCTGACGAGCGGCTGTTGGGGGCTAGCGTATGACCCCAGCAAAAGCCCTCATGCCGGGCATGCCACTCGTAACGATGCCATCACACCATGATCGACGTAGTTCGATCATCTCGATAAGGTCTAAAAGCCCAAATAAACAGGAATATTGAAGGCCCTGAATTCGATTTTACAGTAGGTATTTACCAAAAGACCGACTGAGCGGGTTGCTTGAAAATAACGGTCATGGAGACACGCAGAAACAAGAACACCCACCAAGAACAGAAATGTAATTATCGTCAAGCCCGCTGGGAATCGAACCCAGGAATCTTAAAACGGTAGACTAGCATGTACACCACTGATCCATACGGGACGTTAATACTTGATATATTCTTGATTAATGGACATTAAAAAAATGTTTTCCTTGAAATGGAAATTGAAGAAGCAATCAAAGCATATCCATTAAATTCAACCAACGACGGCCGACAGTGTCTTAACGCCTTTAGCTGACTACTACTTCGCTAACTTGTCTGCGTCGATATATCTAAATCTATATAAATAAATATATATATGGATGGATCCGAGTAGCTCAGTAATATAATAAAAAGAAAGGAAAGGAAACATTGTATCTGCTAAATAATACTGGAGCAACCTGTACAAAAAAAAACTATATATTATAATCCAGTTTCTAAATATTCCCAAACGTAAGCTATAAAATCTGTTACGTAACTGTTACTGGTAGACATGGGAGCCTTTCCAGCGTTTTATGTAGCAGAGATACGATAAAAAACTGTTCAGAAATCCGGAATAAACATTGTAATAATGGTCAGGGGTGATTCGTGATGTTACTAAACTTGGTTCCCCTTCTCTATCATTTGGTTATGTAGGCAAAGGCAACCGGTATTTTGAAAGCTGAATTCATATATTTTGTATAGGTGTAGAATAGGCATACAACTAAAAGTTTTACATTATACGTACATATTGTTACTTATTATTAATTTTGTGGTACAGTTTAGATTTGTATGTGCTGTATATGTATGGCACACAGACTTCAAATACACATTCTGTGTTATTAGTTTTGTTGTTTTTGGTATAGAATTTTTGTGCAAAGGATTGTCATGTTATCCCTAAATGGTAGCATTAACTAATACGAAGTTATACACTATTAAAACCACGAACTTACTACACTACAACTACAAAACTACAACTACAACTACAAATAAACGTAATCACATACAATTAAAATATTGTAATAAATAAATTTTAATAACTATAAAATCGCGTTGTAAAAATGTTTTAAATGCTCACCATACTAATCTTAATAAGTAGTGCCAATCGAATTTCACTTGAAATATATATTTTGCATTTTTATACGATGTGTATACATACATATGTATTATCATTAGATATTAGATTTTGCCATGTATTTGGCTGTAATTGTGATATTTTTAGATATTAAGCGTCCGTATGTATTAAATGTTTAAGATGTAAAGATATTTATTATTCTTAAATGTGTAACTTACAAATTTTGTACTAAGTGATGAAAAAAAATTTTTTTTTCATGTTTAGAACTTCGACGAAGGCAAGATAGCGCAAGCAAAAATGATATCACTTTTAAACTTATTAGATTTATTGTGGTGTAATATAATCATGTAAAATATGCGGTAATTTATACACTCGTAGAATAATTGTATCGTTACTTAAATAATACATTTACTCGAAAACGTGCTAGTTACTTTGAAGTTAAGTCTATTCTATATTTTAGGGCTATATCAGATATTGTATTTGCTTTTGCTCACTTTCAGTACGCTTGGAGAAACGCGTTCTTCCCTACGCTATTTCCATCTGATTCCATATATTAGAACGGTTATTGTTATTATTAAAATATTATTAATACCATAGATTAAACCTGAAGGAATAATTGTATAGAAGTTAAGTGAGACAGTGCATATAGTTTTGATATATTGTAGTTAGTTTTGTATCAAGGCCAACAGTTTAGAAAGAAGCATAATAATCCAGCTTTCCCAAGTTCTGACATAGCAAGGTAATACCAACTAAGCTACTACGAAATAGGTTTGAGATATTTATTTTAAACTGCGATACCTACTACCAAGTTATCTGTCTGGGATATTTCTTTTAAAAGCTATAGTAAGAGTAAGTAGTTCGCTCCCAAAACAAACTTTTGGTTACTTTTAAGAATTATTTTTATAAAATGTATGGCTTTCTATCAGTCATGAATCGTGCAGCTTTAATGTAAGTAGATAGTTGCACCTTTATCCTTTTGCTTTAATCTAGGGTTAGGGCATTCCCCTTTGCATAAAATGTGTTCTTGCTTTAGAGTGTCAATTCAGATGTTCCTTCTCCCTTTATTGTGAGGCTTATTATTTTGTAATAATGTTGAAATGAATTAAGGGATGTACAAATAAGCTATATCGCTTCTGAGGAAGCAAAAATATGAATGTATTTTTGTATGTTTAATTTTTACAATGAATTTATATATTAATGTTGTTCCTATGGCCATATAACTTAGATCCATGTAGTGCCATGTATATTAAAAAAACATCGAATAAAGACTGAAAAAGTCAAAATTTATCTTCCTTATCGGTGTAATAAATATTTGCTTATTTAAATTGGTACATTCCTGTTACATAAATTCGTTTAATGTTAAATATTTTTGTACGAAAAAATTGACGTTTTCTAATACTTTGTTAGTTTTCGCGTGTCATTGTATCGAACAGATTCCCTGGCCAATGAATCACATATGATTCAGGCGCATTGTTTTGTAATTGTATTTAACTTGTAGTCATTCCACATTACACAACCCGGTAGAGAATGCCACTAGGCATTAAGTTCGCAATTAAGCAGTAAACATAAATAGATAGTCAGTGGACACTGGACAGGAGGCATTCCAACTTAGTCCTCTGGAGTAACAACGCGTCCACTTACAAACTCAGATAGGACTTCCATCCTAGTTGAGGTGTGATGTAAACTAAACACGTAGGATATCCTGACGTAACGCCGTCTCTCATAGCGGTTGAGTACACCTGACCAATTTTGTCTGACAATGGCCGAGGAATGAAATCGTTTAGTTAGATATGTTATGGTCCTCCATACCCCGATATCCGCGATATTTTAACCGCAGATGTGTACGTCCACGTGGATAGAATCAATGTGGAGTGGAATCGCCTTTCGTTATTAGACAAAACCAGACCACTGTAAGGCTCTTCAAAAGTGCAGAAACTCTTCACTGGTGTTGCTAGCGTTTATAGACGACGGCGACCATATACGGTGGTCGCCTGAACAAAAGAAATATAAATGTAATGTATTTTTTTATACATAATTATTTTGTGCGTGTATGGGCCGCCGATCACGAATATAAAAACGCCGCTATATCGCGGATTTCCTCAGAGCTAATATATATTACTAATATAATATATATAAGGACCGTTTTATTTGCTGTTATATATATTTTTCTTATATTAACAGAGTAGCAAACGAGCACGCAGGTCACCTGATGTTAAGTGGTCTCTGCGGCCCATGGACATCCACACCTGAGGTTGTGTGTGGATGTGTTGCTACTCCTGAGGACTACGTTGGAATGCTTCCCGTCCAGTGTTGTCTGCTTATGTGTGTAGTGTACATGTCCGATAGTAGCGAACTTTTTGAAGATTTTTTTGATATTCCTTGGGTTTATAATTTGTAAAAGAAATCTTATATGCCACTATGAATGTATCTGTACGTTTAATGTTCCCAGTTATAAGCTTGATAAAATCGTATCGTTTGGAAATATCTGTGACGAAAATTATATTTGAAAACTATACTGTTTTCGTCCGTTATCCATTGGTGTTTTTATGAAGTTTTCTGATTTTATATAAATTGATTTTACGATGTTGGTAAGTGTATAAGAGAGCTTTGTAATCATCATAACAGTTCTATTTTGAACTGTACATTATACTATAAATATTGAATTAGTGTTTTATATAGTAAATTATATTTGACGAAATTTGTAAATTCGTACACTCCATGTTTAAAACTATTTAAATAAACAATTATTCATCAATTATGAATACATAAATAAAAAACCTAGTATAATCGTATAAGCTTAAGAGCCCTTAGTCTGTGTAAACGACATGCGGCAGGCGCCTCAAGCGCCTCACGAGGAACGCCTCGCACGTTGTGTTGGCTTATAATGGCATACACGCGACGAGGCAACTTGCATCTTTGTGTCTTTTGCAGAATTGGCGAGGCATGTGTGGTGTTCAATATTATTTAATGGAGATTGGTCTTAAGGTAGATTACGAAGATTAAGAAGGTACCTTATCACGACTAGGACCGTCACTTAATAAAAATGTAAAGACCGCCTAGTTATGTAAAGAAAACCATTAAATTGCTAAAGTGTTTTTGTATGGGAAAACTTTGCGTTTTCGTTTATATTAGATGCCACGCCACCAGATGTTAATTGATCACCGAAGATCGTACGTGGATGATCAATGAATGATCTAAGTTTCTTTTATTATAAATATGTACTAAAGAGGAACGAATATTTTCTATGTTCACATATTAATATATAGATTACTAATAATTTGTCAGCTCACGCCTAATTTTATAAGGAATATAATATCTACATATATACATAGTATGCATATTTGGGCAGTAAATGTAGATATTTCAGAGTTCTCAAATGTAATGTACTGATCTGACCAAGACTCGTATGTGCTTCAGTCTCAATTCGTACGCATTCTATAATAATGATGTTTACCTATATTGTCATGTAAATAGTTTATAAGTTAAGGGAAAGTTTTGTAAAAACTTGGATATATAAATAGGTAATTAATGACACACGAATGTTTGTGCATTTGTTTATTGTTTCGTGCGAATATAATTCACATCAAGTGTTATTAAGACTTATTGTTTTTCTTAATTTTTTCCTTGTCTTTTATACAAGAACTTGATGTGCCGCGCGGTTTCATCCGCGGTACGTAGATATGACTATCCTAGAATATCTCTATGGACCAATTTAATTCATATCAGTCGAAAAAATTATATAACTATTTTTTTTGTTTACCTTATTACCAAAATTCATGCTTCTAACAGAAAAAAAACATTAAACTTTCATATAAACTTGCAATCGTCTTTATGTCCTCTTAATTCGACCCGGTCGGAGAAACCCGAGCTGGCGTCTATTCCCGAAAACTATCTATTTGTCAGATTTCAGCTTAGTCGGGCTTACAGTTTCGGAGATCACGTAATGAACCAGTTAGTTCGCCTATAAACATATATAGTATAGATAACCGCTATCGCGACAGTTAGGATTAAGTGAGAAAAAAATAAAAATGAACAAATATAATTTATTGTGTTGTATTTGAAAATATATTGACATTATCAAGCATGTTGGTCTGTACTAGGAGGAATATATGGATATGCAACGCTCCTGGAGGAAATATTTCAAGAGCAACAGATTGACTAACCGGTTAATGTACATACGTAGGAACATGAACAGGCGCATAATAAACCCCTTCAAACTTAGCTTCAGAAGTCAGAAGTAGCAACGTATAACCCTTTCCTTACCTCAAATAAATTCTCGGACATATATACATACAGGGACCATTGAACATCAATCCAACGTCATACCAGTTTGTTATTTGACTAACGGACATTTTTCTAGTTGTTCGTGTTTGCTAATTAGCGTATGATAATTTGGCAAGTAGTATTTTACCATACATAACAAAAACTGGAATAAAATAGTCCAATGAAGTGACATTGTAAAAGTGTTTCTTTCGAAATTTTTTCGAACATATTAAAAAGAAAAATGTCATCCGATGCCATAGTAACCGTAAGTCGGTACTTACTGTTGTTTTTTCGTGCTCTTGTTATATCAATTCCAATTAATTCAGAGAAGACGAACTCTCAATAATGAATTACTATTTCGATAATACTTACGTAGTATAATAAGGTTTTACAAGTTTAAAATGGATGAGAGTGAATTAAGAAAGCTACTGCAGACTAAGAATGGCTGCCGGATACCAAAGATGCGGCCTATACCGGATATTCATATG
>DWKW01001900.1:0-11796 GCA_018250115.1 Doberes anticus | reverse complement strand
CAGTGGGGGTAGTCTCGTGCCGGAGACTCGCCTCGACGGTACCTCCGCAGCACCTATTTCTGCTGTAAAGCAGTGTGAGAACTGCTCTGTTTACTTAGTCTTAGTAACTTAGTCCTCACGAGTATCAACGGACTTCGGTCCTAGTTAAGGTTGGATGTGGAAATCGATGGACATTAGTGATAGTTATATAAACCGATCAGTACTCGTGAGGACTAAGTTGGAACCTAAGTTGGAAGTTGGAACTTAGTTTTATACGAAGTCGCAAATCGCGTCTGTCTGTTTGCTTTTGATACGATTTTCTCTACGGTCTAGGTAATTTCTCCCGGAAGATTTCCGGACGTATAACACATTTTTTATAAAACAGAAGAAAAGAAACAAAATGTCACTTTAGTAAACGGAATCTGCGCGAAGCCGGGGGTGTCACTAGTAACACTAACTTTATTATTAAGTTAAACAAATAATTAATAAAGGAAAAACATATTATTTAACTACTTTATTAATTGTTATTGTGTAGATTTACTGTAAGCGTATCTACAATATAAGTACTTTATAAGAATTTCGTTAAAGATGTGTTCGTACACGTTCGTTGGTCCAGTGTGTCATTACCATTAGAGAAACCTAATTGAGAATTATGTGGAATGTTAACAAGGGACATTGTGGAGGGTTAACAGTTATGATGCGTCTGGAAATTGAGATAGCATCGCCGATTCAGAAATAACAGTAGATAACAAGGAAATGAATTTACGAAGTGTCTCATACGGATTCTAATTGATCGTATTTTGTAAGTAAACATTGTTGAACGGTTTTAAATTTATGTTCGCTCTGGATACGTATTGACGCATAACGTATTGTTCATATTGTGATAAATATGATGGACAAATTACTGATGAAAATTTGGCGATTTTACGATTTGATGGTGGTAGAGACCTATGTCGAAGGCTCGCTTGCGTTGGCACCACCGCTGCACCTATTTCTGCTGTAAAGCAGCAGTGTGAGAACTGCTGTGTTACGGTTTGAAGGGTGTGGTCAGGCAGCTGACACTGGACAGGAGGCATTCCAACTTAGTCCTCTGGAGTAGCAACGCATCCATTTACAACCTCAGATATGGTGAATATTTCAAGTGTCTACCTGTGGCCGTTATCAAAATCGAGCAAAAACGAGCACAAAAATCACGTTTGGTTATGGGTGCCCCCTAAAATATTTATTTTATTCTGTTTTTTAGTATTTGTTGTTATAGCGGCAACAGAAATACATCATCATGTGTGAAATTTCAACTATCTAACTATCACCGTTCATGAGATACAGCCTGGTGACAGACGGACAGACAGACAGACAGACGGACGGATAGCGGAGTCTTAGTAATAGGGTTCCATACCCAAAGGGTTAAAACGACAACCCTTTGGGTATGGAAACCTAAAAAAATAGTATTAAGTACAAGTGCATATAGTTAAAGACATTCGCAGAAATTATCTGAAAGTGAGGTTAAGTTAATTGCGTTGCCACCTGGAACATTTTAATGATTTAGAATTAAAACCATAAGCGCTCTCTCCCGACCATGCTCTACGTAATGAAAATTTTAATGACTTCGTAATTCGTTTCATTTTTCCAAAAGTAATTAAATCCACTTCGCACCGATCTTTGGATTAAGCTGCACTATAATGAATGCGGTATAATTCAATGTTGAATGCGTGACTCGGATCACAGAATCCGATGTAAAGCCGCGTTGCGATATCAGATACCCGTAAACAAAACGGTACAACGAAGTACTACGGGATATAGCTATTCGCGCGTTTCCGCTCGTATTTTATCTGATCGCCTCGTTGGCAGGATCATTGCGATATTCGATACGCAAAACCACTAGTCATTTGCAGCTACCATACAGACCTTAAGGAACTGCTGAGTCTTAGTCTTCGGATTATAGTAGAACGAAACAAATGACTGACAGTCACAAATCATATTCGGGCACCTTATCGTGCTCGATTGGAGATTGTAGCGATGTGTCAGTAGATATAGATTTGCCAACCTGCGAGTACTTAAAGATTCTTAAGATTTAAATACAGATAATTTCCGAGATTAAAGTACTGTCATCTATGAGTTGCCAGTTGTCAAAAATCGTTACCTTTCGAGAGGCCCTTTTTTTATCCAAACCAGTGAGTACCTATTATTCCGATTTGATTCCAAGTAACCAAAACGCCGTTGCATAGTATCTTTCGCAGTGATATTTTTTTTATGTATTCAAACTTTGAACAGTTCCTAAAGAAACCAGAGAAGTTCTTGAACTCGGAAGACAGTTAAATGTTCCGGAACGTCGTTTCGCGGTAGCAAAGTAAACTTTGTCTTGAATCCGACGAGAAACGCAATCCTAGTTGACACTGCGTATCGACGGATACATCTGGAGAATGCTTCGGCGTATTTTTCGCAATTTGCATTCGTCGTGTATCTGGTATATCTATTAGATATCAAGCGAACAATCTCAACGTGTGTCGACGTTTGTTTCCTTATACCGCTTTTTGCCGATCGGTCCAATCACTTGTTACGCGATATTTTGATGATTGTGGAATCTTGTGTAGAAGGCTCGCCTGCGGCTGTAACACCGCTGTTACTATTTCTGTAGTAAAACAGCAGTAGTTGCATTGTTGCGTTTCGGTGTGGTTAGGCAAAATAAACTGGACAGGAGGCGTTCACTATACATAGTTACATACATACATTACTTAGTGATAGCTTAGTGGTCAATAACCCCGCTCCGGTGGGTCGGGGTTCAACCATCGCTGTCACGCATCGTGGCACGCATCGCTGAAAATTCGAAATTGTTATTTATAATTATTTCAAATTTATATACGTATTAGAAATGTATTATCACTCGTTTAAACAGCGAAGGAAAACGAGAGAAAACTTACATGCCTGAGAGTTCTTCAAAACGTTCCAAAGGCATGTGAAGTCCGCCAATCCGCATTTTGCCAACATGGTAGACTATGGCCTGAACAGTCAAGTCCCTGACAGGAGACCTGTGCAAAGCAGTCTGACTAATGGGTTGATGATGATTATTTGCATACGTTTAATGTAAATGTCCAGTAGTATTCATCGGCTTTGAGGGTATTCTTGACCCAAATAAAGATCAGATAAAAACTAAGACCCAAGATAAAAACCAGCTGAAAAAACGCTCAGCACTGTTTTGAGATCGGATTACAAGCATTACTTTAACAGGCTTTGCTAGTATAATGACCGTACGAGACAGCTTTTTAAATGTTAATAGAATAGCAAACGAGCATGCAGGCCACCTGATGTTAAGTGGTCTCTGCAACGGACATCCACATCTACATCTGAGGTCGTATGTGAATGCGTGGCTACTCCTGAGGATTAAGTTAGAATACCTCCTGTCCAGTGTCTTCTGCCTAACGACACCCTTAAAACAGAAACAGCAGTACTCACAGTGCTTACGGCAGAAATAGGAGCTGCGGTGGTGGCGCCGCAGGCCTTCGATATACGACTCTACCACCATCAAATAGCTAATAATGTAGCTAACCGTATGTGTCAATTTTTTTTTTAACTTATTGTAAAGGAACAGCAAACGAGCACGTAGTCCGCCTGATGTAAAGTGGTCACTACAGCCCATGGAGATCCGAATTCCTGTACATATATACCTACGCATATTCCTCCCCAGCCATCTGCTCGGTAATTTTAATACACTTAAAACATTTTTATGGGGTATAGAAATAGCCTGACAAAAATTATGTTCGATTCCAAGACTTTTTATCATTCAAATAGTCCTTATATTCATTTTATTTTAATAATTTTCTCAATTAAAATGGAAGGGACGATTTTTTTTAACTTCATTGAGATTGCATGTCATGCGATGTCGTAGCTTAAGTCACGAGTCCAGGGCAATATCTGAATCTCGCACCCAACAAAATCTATGCTCCAAATATCTCAATGTGCCCTTGACTCAGTGAGGATCACGAGTGCGCCCCCTAGAGGTTTGCGCCCTTGGTAGTCGTCTTCGAGACCAGTCCATAGCTACGACGCTGATTGCTCGCATTAGCATACTTTCCAGTACCACCTATTTCCACAGCCTCGTCATTCCCAAAGGTAACGATCTTTATCACTGACACACTAGCCGTAAATCCGTTCAAAATAAATAATACATAAAACTGTGCGGTCGAGGGACCCCCGTTATGAACGAAGATTCTTACATATTTTTTTAAATAATGATTGAACGTTATTGAATATGTTCATTTCAACGTCGTTTCCTTTCTTTCCTTTTCTCTTTCTCTCTTTCTTGCTCGAATTTGTATAGGAAAGGTCGCCTGGAGGGTATGTGACGTTTTTTCCTTACGGAACGATTTCTGTCAGTTCGCTCTGCTGTAAAGTCGCGTAAAATAACTTCATCCCAATAAAGAACGTTTCACACTCATAGCCCCACAGTAGGGTTTAACCTGTGTCGTGGGTGCCATGGACACACACAGAGACAAGCACAGAAACAAGCACACAAACGCTCAGACCAGGTGTTCGGAGATGAATGACGAATTTAGATTTCTGTACGTGGTCTGAGTATTTGTGTGCTTGTTTCTGTGTGTGTCTATGGCAGACCGCACGTGGATCACCACAGCGCCATACGGGTCGTCAAAACAATATCTTCTAGTTACACGGCATCGGTGAAGAAAGTACGTTAGTCTTGAAATGGAGCTTAATGATAAGCAGACGGGTTCTTTATCGGAGGTACGCATAATAAAGCTGGTCATTAAACAAACGCGCGATGATGCGGCATAATTTTCCAATAAATTTTTGGATTTAGTGAACATCTGTTGGATAATGTTACCGGTTCTAACGACGGAAGTCAACGTATGCAAATCAGATATAGTTGTAGTCGATTGAATGGATTCTTTAGCATTATGAAAATGTTAATTTTAATTGATTCCCATATACGGTTTTAATGGAATTTGTAATTATTATGTACATTGATGGTTTTCACGTTTTACATTCCAAATCATTTGTTCGTTATCAAAATCGTCCTGTTTAAATTATTTTCGTGGTTATGCGGGATTGCATTAAATTTCATAGTTATAGTGACACAAAAAATATTGCCACTTAAAATTTGTCCAGATAAGGCGAGTAATTATAAACAAACAACTGTGTGATGTCACGGTCCGTACAAAGCTAGTTTTCATCAGTCAATATTTAATACTGCCAACTAATTACCGTGTTGTCTCGTTGAGGGACGCGTCGCCTTTGATGTGAAACTGTCGAGAGTTCGCTTAAGATAATTTAACGAGAACGGCTACAAACGTGAGTACGAAACGACTTCAAAATCTCGGTTCTAATATTTCTAATAGTTTGTCTTCGCCTTTTGATCTTTAACATAAATATCTATTTATAACGCCATCTAGTAGTTATTTCGTTGTTTACGGCATAAGACGTCTAATGATGACATATCGATTATTGTGGCATCTTTTAAGGGCCGGCTCTGAAAAATGGGTTGCCCGTTAATATGTAAATTTGGGACTGCTTTCTCTACTATTTTATATCTTCTCTGGTATGTCTTTATGTGTTATTCCCACGAGCGCGTACGAAACCACAAAATGGGCTTGTTAGAGTTATTTTTCGTTAAACATATTCATGGCATTATAAATCATTTGAATAACCTCTTGTGATCTTTTAACCAATATGATGTTTAGTTATGAGTTCTATTTCGAACAAAGCAAATTATTCACCGAGATATAATTTTTTTATCTCGACCTGTTTCTACATTTATTTATTTATTATCTAAACCGCCAACAGAATTATATGTGATTACAATATAGCTATTATTTTTCAGAGGTAGTTATATCGTGCATCTTCATCATCATCATCATCATCAACCCATTAATGGCCCATTGCTGGGCACGGGTCTTCTCTCAGAGATGAGAGTTTAGGCCATAGTCCACCACGTTGGCCAAGTTCGGATTGGCGGACTTCCCATGCCTTTGAGAACATTGGAGTACTCTCGAGCATGCAGGTTTCCTCGCTATGTTTTCTTTCACCATTAAAGCGAGTGATAATTAATTCATAATACGCACATAATTTCGAAAATTTTGAATAAGTAATATTTAGAGAAATAGAGGTGCGTGCCTGGATTTGAACCTCGACCCACCGTAGCGGGGTTCAGATGCTTAACCACTAGGCTATCACGAACTTGAATCTATATAGTGCATCAAAATATAAAACGATAACAATAAAATTTGAAAAAAAACAAAAAATTAAAATTAAAGTAAATAGGAGTACATAATATAAAAATTATAAAATAAAAAGTATAATTTTTAAATTTAGAAAATATATACCATAATTATGTGAAAAGTATCCGATTCCGATTCTTATGTCTCTGCGCATCTGTGGCCACCACTGCAGCTATTTCTGCAGTAAAGCAGCACTGATTCGAGTTGGAGCGTGTGATTAAATAGATTACACTGGACACGAAGCAATTTAGCTTAGTCCTCAGGAGTTGCAAACGCATCCACGTACGACCTCAGATCGGGATTGAACTCTGTTTGAAACAGAGAAGAAAGAAATGAAGAAACACAGAAATCGAATCCATCAAATAAAATACGGAACTACAATTTGTATAGGTTGGTTTTGCATATATGGACTGCAGTCACCACTTAACATCAGGTCGCTTCTTGCATGCATGTTTTTATTCCGTTCATATAAAAAAATGCTTTGCGGTTACTTTAAGTGAATTAAATAATTTTGTAAGTACACCGTGATTTTTTTTGAAGCTAAAACTTATGATTGTTTTATATTTTAACCATACACTAATAAAATACATAGGTGATGAAGACAAACTAGTAAATGTATACAGCTTTATAAGTCCAGCGGAAATTACTGCAACATTGTAGCATAGTTTGGTCCGTGCGCGAAGTAGCTGTACAACTTTGTATTAATTCAAAATAGATTGTCAAGCACTAAATCGTGACTGCAATGTGAAGCGAAACAATATGTCAGTCCTTGCATAGCTGATGTTGTGACATCAGTATTCTACGCCCACTAACGCCAGATATTGATATTCAATATGAGATTAAACAATACAGTCATCTTCGGCATCGCTTGCCATTCAAGATACGGTCATGTTGAATCGATACGTAATCGAATAATCCAGTGAGTCGATATCGATCTTGATCGTTGAATCGATACGCCGCCTGGGACACTGACAAATTGCAGCTTTGATAGTCTTGTAGCGACAAATTAAAGAGAACTACAACTAAGGGGGAACTTAACACTTGAATAGTGAGATCGAACGCACATAATATATTTGTAGGCTTCAAAGTATTGCAGGCGAAAAAAATACTATTATAAGTACGATGAGGAGTTTAGGTTTTTTTATTGGCTACTTTTTATTATTTCTATCTTAAATATTTTCACGACCTTTGACTGTCATACACTGAAGTTTTTATGATAACTTCTGTAGAAAGAAGGAATATCTGTCGGCAAAGCGTAAGACGGAAAGCTTAAGTGGCAATAAACTTGGCAAGTTCGGTTTAGTTCTTGTCATACTGTAATTGCAAGTCTGTAGCATCGCGGTCTACGTGTTTTATGACGAGTTTTTATGTCAACGCCAAGTTTACGTCTCACAAGGGCAAGTGGAGTCAGTGACACCGAATTAAAAGGCCCGTTATGTTTTAAAACGATGTTTTTGGCACTGTAAGCGGTTATGTACATCCATAAACATACGCCAGTGGGCAAATAAAGTCCATACATCGCGGGGAGTTTCTACATTTGATCTCAGTTAAGCGGTGTAAGCTTAAAGTTCTTTATTAAAAAACAAAACGCAGCTTAATAGTTGGGTTAATGGAAGAAAAGAAGGTATGTATTTAAAAAAAATACTATTAAATGATTTCTATAAAGTTTACAATTAATTTTTGCCAAACTGGACGGCAATTTGTTGACGTGCCCATTAACGAATTATTTGGAATACGGTCAAAGGCTAGTTTTGCGAAATGTGTGTTTTGCGTCTGAAACTTCCGGGAATGTTTCAGAAGAAAGTTAATTATTTGATCATTGCACTGGTACGGTGATTGATATTTGATATTTATGGTCAATTAGTCTTGGATAATTTGATCCGAAATCTGATGGACTTCCCTGATATGTTGTCACAAGTCGGATAAGCCGTGCCAACAGTTAACGCCAAGAAAGCTGACCACCGAGGAGTGTTCGCAGTGGCAGTCGCGCGCATGTTGTTTCGGAACTCCTTCGACCACTATCCAAGGCCTTGAATTCGATTCATAACATTATGAAAATCAATCCAGACTGAGATCTGTTTATAAATGCGCAGTTACACGAGTTTATATATTAACAGGTCGTCTATTGTAAACTAGAACTATTGGGATCCATATTTGGCAGTATTGCTCAAATAAAGATCCTCTTTTGTTTTTTTCTCTTTTTATTGTTTTCAATTTGGTGGTTTTATTGTGTTATCATACTTCTAGTCTGACTTATGTCAGACTCATCATGAAGAATCGTCAACAACCTTAATACATCATCAATCATCAACTTTAATACATATCATCAGACGAATCCGGTTTGATATTAACACATGTAGTGACTCTCAAACTGTGATGGGTAAATAGAGTGAACACATCGCGTCAGGCGAGGCGTGCGGCGTGCGGCGAGTGGCGAGTGGCATCAAACGAGCCGCTATCTGCGGCCACAGCGGCGGTCTTGCAGCAAACATATGCCGGCCTACCGTGACAATGCTGTTTTGAGGAAAAACTGGGATGAAAACAAACTGAGATAAAACTATCACTGATATCCTTCATTGCTAATGATGCTATGCCCATGATACCTGTTCCACTAAGTACTTGACGCTGGCAAAGTGCGGCTTTGTGAACTTCACGTACCTACGTTTAGAATATACACTGAGAGCCTAGAGATTTCAATCTACGGAATCTTTTTTATGGCGTGTTGGTGTTCGTATGCCATGGAGTTTTTGATGAAATTTCAGAGCCTGTATAAAAATAATATTACACCTTGTTATGCATTAAGATGAAAGAAAACGTCATTTGTATAATACCACTATTCGCCATTTTTCATACTATCCAAACGTCATGGGGAAAAAAATCTTACAGCATTAAGGGCACCTTTATTCCAGTTCCTTACGTTGATTATTAATAAAATAGAGACAAGTACACGGATACTCAGATTCGGTAATTCGTAATTTAAATACCTAATTGCTACCTGTAATGATACCCTCTTCATGTTAACCACTATATACACTAGCAGCATACAGCTACCAGATGGTGGTCACCGTCCTACATCGACATTGGACTAAAGGAGTCGAGGTGACTACCTTGGATAGGCATTCAATAGGCAGGCGCCCATGAAGTCTGAGATCGGAGTACTAAACTTTAAGATTTATGTCAAGCTTCTCAATTTCTGCTTGCTCAATTGTGTCCAAACTTAGCCTACGTCATTTTTCGAAATGTATTCCGAAATATATATCAAATTTCATAAAAATCCGTTTAGTAGTTTTTGCGATGAAAAAACAGGCATGAATCCATACACCCATACATCCATCCTCACAATTTGTCCCATTTATTATATCAGTATAAATACTGATAAACAAAATAACTTACTAAAGTAAGCTCGGATGGGAATAATAAGGAATAGCAAAAATTGTGGTATCCTTACACCGTAGTTGTAGAAACGTAGATTTGTGAGATCGGGGAACGAATCTTAGTGCAGGCAGAGCATGTATTAGGTAGGTACCTACTCGTTTATAACGAAGTACCAACAAGTACTCGTATGTATTAGGTTACTTGTAACGAGTTTGCGTTAGTGAATTTCAAGGCTGCGACTGCATGGGAAGTTATGGAAAGGTCATGGGCGATCAGAAGAAAAAGGAAATAACAGAGGATGTTTTATATTTCGTCTTTTTGATTAATTAATTAAATATGATAAATAATATGAGTAATTAATAAAAAATAAAATACCGTTCCACACTCCCCCCATATGGGTCGTCAAATAATAATAATTAGATGAGATTATACTGATAGCTTTAAACTCAAATCTCACTGTAACCAATATTAGCCAACTGATGGTGAGTGGTCACCGTTGCCTATAGACACGTGCAACAGCAGATAATTCGCCAATAGTTACTGGTTTCGAAGATCCCTTTTAGCGCTTTTCTTAAAGCACCGCATGTCATAGCGCTCGAGGAGCAGTTTTGTTTAGTAGAAAGTTTGGGCTCGGAATAGTGAAAAAGCAACAAAACCATACGCGTATATGACGCCGTACACTATAGAGAGGTCATACTGTATCTCTGGTTATACTGTACCGATCTGTATAGTTGTTTCGTGATTAACGCTCAAACTTACACAAGCTCAAACTTGTACAAATTTATGGTAGAGTCTCATGTCGAAGGCTCGCCTGCGGCGTCACCAGCAGTGTGGCCTGCATGTCCTTTGTTACTCTGTTAACAAAGACGAGAATTAAAGAAAACCCGAATTGTTAGAGTTCTTCAAAATGTTCTCAGAGGCATGTTAAGTCCGCCAATCCGCACTGGGCCCGCGTGGTGGGCTATGGCCCAAACAATCATCTCTGATAAAAGCCCCGTGCCCAGTGGGACAATAATGGATTGATGATGAATATGATTGAAGTTCTGTACTTAATGTGATGTGAATGTTAATTCAGTGTTCGTTTATGCAACAAGAAAATAATGTATGTATTAGTATACAGATTTAATTTTTTGTACTTAAGTACCTAAGCAATAAGTGCTTAAGCAATAAATTACAAAAACTGTGTTCAAACCCAAAACAGGCTTCTATACGCAGGTAGAGAAGCCATCTATTAAACTCCGTACAGAAGTTTCATTGTACGTGGACATATGCAAAATATATTATTTTGAAAATTAACAAATGCTTGTATCGATAAGTGGTTATTAATCGTCCTCGTTTATTACCACAGATAATAAAGATAGTGGAATGTTGTGAAGATATGTCAATGAAATGTGCGTGCAGTTTTAAATTTCATTATGTTTTTTATGTTCGCAATTTGCGCCACAAACGCTGCATTTTGGTCTGCCTACAAGGCAGAAGACACTGGGCAGGCGTTCCAACTTAGTCCTTAGGTGTAGCAACGCATCCACATACAACCTCAGATAGAACTGCTGTCCTAGTTGCGGCTTGATATAGATGTCCATGGGCTGTAGTGACCACTTAACATCAGGTGGCCTGCATGTCCGTTTGCTATAGTATATATGTATATATGCCGTATATATGTCCGTTTTAGTTAATAAAACAAAACCTAAGACAGCCCCAGTAATAATCCTGGTTTATGAGTGAGTGATAGCCTAGTGGTTAAGCATCTCGAATCCGCCACTTTGGGTCGAGGTTCAAATCCCGGCATGCACTTCTAATCCTCGAAATATTGTCTTTTTTTTTTTTTTTCGAAATGATGTGCAATACGCATTAATTAATTGTCACTCGCTTTAACGGTGAAGGAAAACATCGAACAGGGAACCTGCGTACCTGAGATTTCTCCATAATGTTATCAAAGGCATGTGAAGTCCGCACAATCCGCACTTGGCCAGTGTGGTGGACTATGCCCTATACTCTCTCATCTCTGAGAGCCCGTGCTCAGCAGTGGAACAATAATGGGTTAATGATATATATACTAATCCTGGTACCGTGGGAAACATTTTGATGGTGGTAGAGTCTTATGTCGAAGGCTCGCCTGCGGCGGCACCACCTCTGCTATTTCTGCCGTAAAGCAGCAGTGTGAGAACTGCTGTGTTTCGGTTTGAAGGGTGTAGTTAGGCAGACGACACTG
>DWKW01001899.1:0-11796 GCA_018250115.1 Doberes anticus | reverse complement strand
CATTATATACCATATGGTATTATGGTAGCATTATATACCATATGGTATTATGGTAGCATTATACCATATGGTATATAATGCTAATGGAATGGCATGCGGTGGCACCAGGACCGCACCTATTTCTGTCGTGAATGTTTCGGCTCGAAAGGTGTGGTTAGGAGGCAGAACACACTGAACAGAAGGCATTGGAACTCAGCCCTCGGGAGTAGCAACGCATCCACATACGACCTCGGACAGGACTTCGGTCCTATTAGTCCATGGCCTACAGTCACCACTTAACATCAGATGGTCTTCTTGCTCGTTTGTCATTCCGTTAATATATGTAAAAAAAAACCTCATTCATTACAACGTTAGTCAGCACGGCGCCGTATAAGTCGGACATTAATATAGAAGATAAGAACACGTCTTAAGTCGTAATTTTGCAAACGGGCACTCTATTTAATTTCTAAGAGAAACCCCGAGCTGTAACTTACCGGTTGGTGAATATTGTGCTAATAATCAGAACTTAAATACAAATACACTACATAGAAACTTAATCTCATATTGCGAATGTTGATTCAACGTTCTGTTTTCATTATTCGATGGCCAAATAAGCGTATTTTATTTATAGACCGGCCGAGCTGACAATATCGGGGAATCGCGATACCGCAGATAATTTTTTATTGTAACTAGAATTCAATATTTCATATTACATTATCATATAATATTGTATTTATTATTATTTTATCCTATAACGTGTGTGTCGTCCTATAAATTTGTCAGTGAATATAATTTTTATCACTCATTGACACTAATGCCAACTTCGTTTTAACTTCTTGCTCTAAAATGAGAATCAAAAGTTTGGTGGTGGTAAAGTCTTATGTCAAAGGCTCGCCTGCGGCGGCACAACGGATGCACCTATTTTTGCACTTCCGGCGTGAGCACTGCCGTGTTTCGGTTTGAAGGGTGTGGCCATGCAGAAGACACTGGACATGAGGCATACCAACGTAGACCTCAGGAGTAGCAGCGCTTTGACCTCAAAGCTTAAAATCCACTTTAAAGAGCTATATAATGTATTTTTACATTTTACGGCGTTCATGAAGTTCAAGCAAGAACTCGATTCTTGAGAATAAGAGTATTGACTTTTAAGCCCGTTCGCATTAATCCAGAAGCAGTTGAATTTAGTGTTCCAACATTGGACTGGACCTGTAGAGTGTTTTCATTTCCAGTATAGTATTGGACCTTGAAAACAATCCAATATGAATAAATCAATTACTAACGCTCTGCACTCATGTTTCCATACTAGGATTCAATCTGTCGTGGGTTTCATGGAAACACACAGACTAGTAGGTATGTGTGTGTACTAGTCTGTGTGTTGAAGAAAAAAAAACATTTATATGCTCCATGGATACCGAACCCAGAACCCTCTGAATGTCAGACAGACATGTTAACCACTGTGCTACATGGGCTTAATCAAATACATAAAAATGTGATTGATTCTGATCTACAGTTGACCATGCTTGCTTTGCTGTCTCAACTTAAAGGATGTTCCAACTTACTGGATCTACTTCTATTTCTATATTATTGGCAGTTAGATGCGGATGGGCCGCAGTGACCACTACACATCTTGTCGCCTACAGTCCCGTTCGCTATTACTCTTATAGACTAAATTAAAACTACGATTAAATTCAGTTAAACGCTTGATTACACTAGATCGAGCAGCTGGATTGATGTGAACGAGGCATTATAATGTATCCCAGTGCAAATTGAATGAAATTATTAAAAATAGCTTATCTGTTGTTAAGTGTACCTGACAACGTTGAATACAGAAATGTTCAAATGGAGAAATAAAACATATAAATCAGCATCTGTTGTTTTCTTTTAACACTCTTCGTATATTTCTTACTTGATATCGGGTAACGAGATTTTTTTGTTCAGATTTTTCTTTTTAGACTTTACAACTAAACCGGGTCTTTGTGGCGAACCAGTGGAGCTGTCAAAATGCGGAGAATAGGAAAGAATAGACCTGAGTTCCACACAATAGGACAATCTATCAAACATAGATGCTTTTACAACATATTTTTCATGAAATCTCGATTCCACTGAGGTCAAAGAAAAGGAATAATACTTGATTTTCACTTTCTAAAGTATTTACACTCTAGACAAAAGACTCAGAAAGAGCTTCATTTATTGGTGATAATCTTTTTCTCTCCATAGTATAAATTTGCTACTGTGGTGGTGGTGGCATATTACGTTCATGGCACGCCTTTTTTTTACAACAAAATACGTTATTTTGTTATTCACACTATTCTTAATTTAAATTTATTGAAAATTATTTTCTACTTTTTAGTTTGGTTTAGTGTTGTATTTTAATAGTTTTTTTAATTTTATTTTTTTTTACTTTTTAGTTCTTTTTACCACTAAAGCGTGCAAGTTTTAGTATTTTATGAATAAGCGGTGATTTAGACAGAAAAATCTTAAATAATGACTATGCGTACAGTGAACAAAACAGAACGCGCCCTGTGACGTCATCCAAAAGCGCGCGTAATTGAGGGCGTTCAAACATGTCAAATTTAATCGATATTTTATATTATTATTTTAAAAATTTATTAATACACTTCCAACAATATTTATATGTTTTACTATAGTAAAACGAAGTCAAAAATGAATTAAATAAATAAAAAAATATGAATATTCCCTATTGCATACATACATAAGATGGCGACACACAGATAACCTATGATCGTTTATTCAGAATCAACTCAATAACATAGTTTATGAGAACATTCAACATTTAAATCTAAGAATACACTTTACGCATTACATATTCATAAATAAAATTTATTTCGCCCTATATTTAATAATACATTGTTAATAATTATATTTTGAGCTTAAGCGGAAAATATTTAATGTATATTGAAGTCAATAACCACGGTAAAACCATAACTAATCATTGCCAGATTAGTGAAAGTATTCTTTGTGCTTTTATCAATACAATTATAACACAGGACCACTTCTGACCATAGACAATATCAATAATATGTTTGAAGATACTCTATATTTTTAATTTTTTTGTGTCTGTATGAATGTTTGATCGTCAAGCAAACGGAGACTGCTGAATAAATTTGAATGTTACTTACCTACGTGTCTTAAACAGATATTGTTAGACTTAAATACTGGGATATGTTTGAATGAGATCGGTACAGTAAAACTAGATATGCAGCTAGACTGTTCTGTTACCGCAGTCTTATAAGCGGGAGGTCAATTGGTCAATGGTTTTTTTTGTAACTATTTCTCATCTGGGTTTGTGGGTTAGTTAGTGTTTCCTGAAAATTACCTATATTATTATGTGTAGTTCTCTAAAGATTAGGTACCTATGTATATCTGACAATCGCGTTCTACTTTCATAGTTTGGGTACAAATCTACGTCGGTTCTCTGTACTCTGGTGTTGCTTCCTTTGCTGCTTTCAGCCGCTTCATCTTCTGGAAGCGTTTCTTGGCGATGCGGAAGCGATTTATTAGCACCGTCCGCTCCCAACTCCATGATGACAAGCGCTGTTGGATTGTATTCGTTCTTTAGGGGAAATAGCCGTGATACGTAATAATATTAATAATAAACCAACACACACAAAATCTGCACTAGGATTCCGTGGATTCCCAGGATTGTCATGGGTGCGCAGAGACAAGAACATAAACACCCAGACCGGGAACAGAAATATAAATTCATTAAAGTTTCTGGCACTTTTGGAATCGACCCTAGGACACAGCAGACCAACGTGGCAATTACAGTGCCATACTGGTCGTCGTAAGCGTAGGCGTTTACATTATTGTTTTCTGTGTATATTTATGTAATAGCAAACAATTAGAAAATCTTGATAAGCGTCAACCAGCACCTACTTCACAAGTCCCCTCCTAGTCCCTATTATACGTTATATAATCAAGACGATCAGTTCTATTGTACCACATTTAAACAAATTTTTAAGGGGAAGTTTGGTTTTGCAAGCTACATCAGACCGCACGCCACGTACTGCCACTAGGCAACCGTAAACTGATACATCTCCAGAGACTTTTCAAAAATAAACAAGCATGCTATGTGATGTTATGTGGTCACTGCACCTCATGGACATCCAGATCCAATCTCAAATAGGGCTTCAGTTCTATACGAAGTTGTACTTCATTGCTACAAATGCATCCTAATCCAGTATAGTCTGCTAAACCACACCCGAACCGAAATACAGTGCCCACACTGAAGCTTTAAGGCAGAAATAGGCACATCGGTGATACCGCCGCAGTCGAGACATGGTTTTAAACCATCATAAAAATTCAAAATTAAAGTATGTTTCCGTATCTTAACAAATTTTAGTAGAATCATTTAAACAATAAGAACTACACATATAATAAATAAGAAGCAAATGGTATATTTGTATGCATTATTGACATGGGATCTGAAAGTGGAAAATGATATAACTTGGCAAATAAATAAAACAAGGTGTCAACATCAACAATTAATATTTATTCATGCTGCACTAATAAATTAAAACAACCAACGAACCCCCCTTTCCGAACCAAAGCTTATTCTAAACTAAACCTTAGGCCTTTCACACACGACGCTATGTAGACCAGCAACATCTCGCTGCTATGCTATTGACAGTTAACGAAAAACTAAATTGAATTTCGTATTATTCCATTATCGACAATATCGTATTACGGTATTATCAAAGGTCGTTTAGAAATACAAAATGGATAATTAGACACGCCCAATTTTAGTTCCCATCATTGTCGCTAGGGGCGCTGCTGGTATATGAAATGATACGGAATTCTATCTGGTTTTTTCGTATAACTAAACTCCTATTAGGGTCTCAGTACACTAAGAAAACGACCTTTTTTTTCAGTAATAAAAACATTTTCCTTCTAAATTTTGTAAGTAATTCACTATTAACGACAAATGTGTTTGCGTTTACCCGCTGTCATTTTGAGCCCAATTTTTCAGTCTGGTCCCACGCTTAACTTCATCTTCGCTTAACGATTAAACGCCTCACATACAACGCGCGAAAATATTCGAGACCTTTAAGGTTTTAAGTTCAAGGTAGCGCCGTGTGTTAACGACTTTAGGAATAACACCAAAATATCTACATTTGCGCGTTCAACTAAAACATCTAATCAGTTCGTCAAATCAATAAAATATCTACCTAAAAATAATTGATGACACTTTAGCATCAAGTGGACCCAGCGAATGGTACATCATGGTACAGTATAAAGTACTAAATAAGTACTCCTATATTAGCTAAGTAACTGCATTAAATAACTCTGGACGCTTTGTGTAATTTGATTACAGTTTATAAAAAACCTGAATAACTTAATTTAAAATGTTCACTGACATTTAATTTTATGATTACAATTAATCAAATCTAACAAGTGAAAAACATTGAAATTGTACACATATTTAAATGTTTAAAAGTTTACTCAACACATACCACAAGCCTTATTACCAAGGCGTACACCATCTTTACGCTGGGGTTACACTACATGCAGAATTTTAATTCACAATTCAAAGGAAACTAGTGATGACCTATCTTTTCTCTTCACATTCACAATTCTCAAACAATAAATGCAATTAATGTTCAATTATATTTCTTAAAAAAACCTAATTCGTTTCTGATAGTTCAGGCATGTTTTTTATTACGGACGTTGTACACACTGAACCCTATCGCGGTGAAGTAAGGTACTAAATCTGGATAACTAAAACTAACTACCTATACAGGTACCTTATGTTATTAATGCTCGAGACTAATGAATCACATTAAGGTATTACATTTATTCAAATTGATGCAACCGATAATAAAATAACCATTTGAAATTTAATTGGACGTGTTACAATAAGCATACAATGAACTTCGGTCAAAGTTAAGTCTCAAGCCCAAGGTCATAAATCAAATGAATCACTAATGTAACAAGTTTTAAACTAAAAGATACATTGTACTACATTGAACAAAAGTAAGTATTATGGATTTACAAGTGCTGATTCAGCAGACAATGACAATAAATGCATTCCATAATTAATGTGCTAAATAAAATATCTTCTGTCTGGTAGAAAGGTAACAGAAACGAAATTAAAATGCTTTAAAAGCATGTGTAATGAACGACCACAGAGCTAATGTGGAATAGAAATGACAACAAGACAAACAAGGACATTTTTACAGGTCTTGGTAAAAGCTTAGTAATCGTTTGTAATACGAATGTTGACGGCGATGTATTAATTTTGTTAAGTATTATCTAGTCTTTTGGCATACGACCACTAGGGACAGAAAAATCTACAATTCACATTGAAGAACGGTTTTAAAACATCCCAACAATTGGGAGAAAGAACTGCGATAAATAAAAGTACACGTCATTGTCTGAATTTAAACCCCTCAGAAAATGGCACAAAAATTCGTATTGACACTAATTCACAATTCATAACGCTTCCGAAAAAAAAGATCTATGTAGGTATGTCCATTATTTGCACGCATCACGTTACAGAAACGGTGCGAAATTTACAAAGACATTTCTACTCGACATTAGCCCTGTGAATACGCAGTAGGAACATTGCCGAGGCTACACTACACGCTACACTGAGCCGCAGACGCCGCGCCGCCTCAGTTGTCCTCCTCCTCATTCTCAAACATCTCGCTGTAGTCTCGCGAATGATCGTACTCTTTCAAGTCCTGAACAAAACAAACCCGCTGTGAGATATTATGAGAGAATGAATAAGATCACAACTCGTCGTTATACATAGTAACAATAAGAAAGAACAATATTACGAATTGCCTCGTAATTTTCGAAAGTACGAGTAAAGCTGCATGCCTAAGAGTTCTAAATATGTAAAGGCATGTAAAATCCGCCAATCCGGCCCTAAAATCCTGTCGTCTTCGAGAGAATAACCTTGCCCAGCAGGAAAACGATGGGTTGATAATGATGAAACTTTTTGCAAAGCATTTTGATGGTGGTAGTCTCATGCCGTTTGCTACTCTATATATATACTCTATATTAAATATTTAGAAAAAATAACGCATCATCAGTCAATTTTTTTTTTTGATATTCATACTATTACCGAAATATATATTATTGTATTTATATTTATTTGCAGGAACAATTGACGGAGTATTGTTTACATCATATTATCATTCATAGGTCTGTCTATCTCACGAGGTTCGTGTACTCGGTTGCCGCGATTTCTCCGCAAAATCGATGGACCAATAAAAACACAAAATTTTCCCATACTACTAAAATACTACTTCGCAAGAATACCGAGGGATTTATCTTTTAGATATAACTGTATAAGCATGGATATACGATTCTTTATATTATCACATATCCATTCTACTTTGTGCTTTTGGAAGATAACACATTTACCTAAAGTACACAGGAAGACACAGGAAGTAGTGATTAGAGTTAAGGCTGATTTACATTGACCCAGTGGCCGGATCCAGTTTCGCCCGACGCTCGCGGACTGTAGCTATGTAAGCGACTTTTCGTCCAGTCCAGCGTCTAGTATCCAGTGCTGAATCGGTTTTACGTTAATTCAGAATTAATAAAAAATAAATCTAATTCTAAACTGTTTGAGATATAGACGGTACGGTAATATCTCTGTCATCAATGCACTCCGTCACGAATCTTCGCTTCTCCTTCAAGGTTTCTTCTGCTATAGAGTACGTTAGTTCCTCTCGTATTAACGATAACTTCATCGTCAATGTTCTAACTCGAATCGTTCTACAAAGCGTTCAGTCAAAGTACAGCGTTCATAATAGACTTGTTATTTCGCCCACATAACGAGTCAAACTTACTGGATAAATGTTAACGATGCTGAATCAATGTAAATTAGCTATTAACATTTTCTGTCGTGTATATTAAAATTTCACTTATTTCATTCACATTTCTCGAAAACGCATGCCATACATGCGGAAGCGCATGCAAAGCTGAACAGAAAATTTACGATTTTGTCAACAAAATTATCAAAAGAAACGGAGTGTATGTAATAATATGGAAAATGAAACATGCTTATTAGGATAATTATTAAGTTTTGGACTGTATTATAGCATAATGTTGTATATATATTATGTTACATAATGTTTTATAGCATAATGTTGTACAACTTTGTATTAATTACAGAGCGAGTGATACGTCTAGTGGTTAAGAATCTCAACCACTCGCACCGGTGGATCGGGGTTCAAATGCGTCTAAAATTTTATTATAAAAATTATTAACGCTCGCTTTAATTGAAAGAAAACATCGTGAGGACACCTGCATGCCTGAGAGTTCTCAAAGGCCTGTGAAATCCGCTATCCGCACTCGACCAGCATGGTGGACTGTGGCCTAAACCTTCCCCAGCGGTAAGAGCCAATAACGGGCTTACGAATGGTATATAATGAACTATCGAACTAGCAAAATTTTGTGTAGATGGACATAATACGTCGGCTCACCTGGAACATGCCGTTGGCGAAGGCGTACCCAGCCATGGCGGCGGCGGCGAACAGCGCGGCGAGCAGCTTGTTGCGCGCGTGGTGCGGGAAGCTGGCAGCCTCGCGCTCTGCCTGCGTGCCAGTGGACTGATGCTTCGCGGATGTGCGGTTGTATTCTGCTCGATACAGAATACACGGAGATACACGAAGTTAAATGAGTGATAGCCTAGTGGTTGAGCATCTCGACCGTGCTTCGGTGAGTCGAGGTTCAAACCCCGGCACGCACCTCTATTTCTCGAAATATTATTTATTCAAAATTTTCGAAATTATGTGCATATTATGAATTAACTCGCTTTAACGGTGAAGGAAAAACACCGTGAGGTAACTTGCATGCCTGAGAGTTCTCAAAGGCATGTGAAGTCCGCTAATCCGCACTTGACCAGCGTGGTGGACTATGGCCTTAACCCTCTCATCCCTGAGAGAAAACCCGTGCCCACCAGTGGGACAATAATGGGTTGATGGTGATGATGATGACGCAGAGTTATACAGGAAGTTACTTATGAGGGCATAGAAAAAGCTTGATGCATATTATCAAAAATGGGGTTAGACGTAGGCCGAAGTTAAACGAAGTTATACGGAAATTTACTCATGATACTTCCCAAAAAAATTTTTGATATCTTTGCTAATCGCTGGGACTACAAGGTTTGAAAAAACATTATAGCCTATTTTATTTAGACTATAATAGTACTATATCTTACATCACGCTGCAGCCCTTAGAAGCGAAGCAATGTATACATTGTGTAGGTCACAGTAATAATGTGGGCGGGCCGTGTGGTACAGCGTGGAGTATCTGTTACCCGGATCGTCTGTCAGTGAAACACTTCTTGCCCAGGTTGGTATCTTGAATACACGGGCCCATGGTGATTAGTCTAAGTCGTTGAACCTGTGTTTCGGGCGCTGAGGCCGAGTTGACCGCCCGACCAGAACCGAATATTACCGAGAAGGACTGAACTGTGAATGACTACCAGTCAGGTACTATGTCGCGCGGTAAATAAATTTTAAACAATTACTACTCACCATCAGTGACGTTCCTGAAGTTCTTCTGGTTGATCCTGGCGACGAACCTGGTGAGGTTAGCCATACCCTTGACATGGTTGCTGAGCTGCGCGTTGGGAAAGGGCGCCTTGACCAGCGGCGCGAGATACGCGAACACTACTGCGTCGAACGAAGATGGTCGGTTGCCGAAGAAGTGCTCACTCTCGCCAAGCCGTTCTGATAGCGTTTTAAGGCACTTTTCCGCTTCACTGTACAGCTGCAACGTAATTTTGTCTGTCCAGTATTTCTCCTATATCATTCATCAGATTGCTATGAAGCTTTGATGAGTTATATGTACTCTCGAGAAGTTTTCTGAATGAGTTAGCTTAAGAAACATTACACATTTGTAGCTCCTACGCAAAAAAAACGTTTTCTCCAACACCAACCGTTGTTCTTCATTATTTTAATAATCCATTAGCAGTACATCATTATCAACACAGCTTCATCATAAAGAATGGTTAACTATAGCAAAATCCATGTGTTTGTCATGTACAAATACAATGTTGAATAAGTGTGTGTGTTGAAGACCACAATAAAAGTGGTTTTAAGTTTTTTTGTGTGAATAATACCCACCGTTCTCTCAATCTCCCTCAGTTCTGTGTGCTCTCCATACAATGCATCAATCATTTGTTTTGCTGCATTGTGGTACTTGGAGGGGTAATAAAAATTGAAGGGCAATCTAAGAGCCTTCGCATATGCAGGTCGTGTGGTCTCTGTGTAGTTTCTCTCATCCACCCACCAAGCATACTGATATGCAGGATACAACTTGTCTCTTAAATACTGAGTGTATACGCTTGCCTCTGCTGCCTGCTTTTCATTCAAGTGGACATCTGTGCTATAATGCTGTGAAAATTACAAGTCATAAAAACATTTTTTATGATAAGAGACAAGAGGCGAGCTCTCGTGTCGTCGGCCAGGACTCACTTTGGGTCGCTGCGCCAGCGGAGTAAGTAAGTAAGTAAATAAAGCAACATAAGATTTACAGAACGAACAAAAATTCTAACCAAAGATTTCAGATAGTCGACGACCTCTTCAAAATTGGTTACTACTTTTTCACCATCCCTCAATACTGGTAGTGTGCCCTTCGGTGTAAATAGTAGATGACTCGCTTCTCTAACCCGAACAGGGACACCAATAAATTTCATATACGTCTGGAAGAAAAGTCAAGTAAACAAGATTCATATCTTACATTACACAACATAATTATACCAGAAATGCCGCTTCACAACATTATTATAGGTTAGGCCTTAAGGACTTACTAAAACTTTAAGACATTCTAAATCAATGGAGGCCAGGCCCCACTCGCCCCGCCATATATCCAATTCTATGCTAGCCATCATGTGTACTTTCTATCTAATATAAATAAAACATAGAACTTTTCTCTCATTTCACAATTATTTTTATTTGAATTAATGTCAAAAGTGTTGCCAACAGTAATTTCAACCTCCTGCCAAATTTATTTTAATTTCATTAAAACTAAAGATATACTTTTTTTAAATTACTATATTTGCATAGCTCCTAATAAAAGTTATACAAAATGGTTCTATCAATATTTAACAAATTACTCGAAGCATGTAAAGAGTAGGTCTATGTCAGGGATTCCCAAACTATTTTCGGCAAGAGATCCATTTTCCTAAATGAACTAATAGCTCAGACCACCATAGCCTAATTACTTTAAAATCCGATTTCTAGTTTTTTTTTCTATTGATACAAAATACATACCAATTTAAACACTTTGCGATTGGTTAAGTAAACTTGACATCATTTTCTAATCAAAATTTAACAAAATAAATTGACATTAATTCAGTTAATACCTATACTTGATTCAATATTAGTGGGTAGCAACCTTCAATCTCCGCGTTCGTTGATTTACAAACATGGCTGGGCTTAAATTTAATCATGATTTCGTTCGTGTTAAATCACGTAATACAGAGCAAGTCAAAATGTGCCTGAAAGACATGAACGCGTTCTAACTCGCTTATGGGCACGAATGCTCTTATCTGACTTTCATTTCAGAAAGTAGGATATTAAGGAAATAGTTTATTAAAAAGGAACTGCATTTGATAGGCGAGTGTGTCGATGGACGCGCGGCGCGTGGTAGGACAGGCGATCGGGGAACAAACGAATCTCGCTGTCAAGGAATCTGTTCTATGTTCTTCATTTCGAATACGGTGTTTGTTCAATCTGAGGAGGTGCAATAGGTACACTACATATTCCAGACCGTGACTACGGTCGAAGGTACTCGGGGAACCGCACTCTTCTAGTGCGAGAAGGCCCGATGTAC
>DWKW01001898.1:0-11797 GCA_018250115.1 Doberes anticus | reverse complement strand
CTATGGCCTATACTCTCTCATCTCTGTGAGAAGACCCGTGCCCAGCAGTGGGACGATAGTGGGTTGATGATGATGATGATGATGAAAATCATGTGTATCTTTACTACGCTATCTAAGGCTGGATGGGTGAAGCTGTTTTAAGCTTTAACTAAACAATACTATTTAATGTAACTACGTCTCATTTTACTTAATAATTATAAAAAACAATATCCTACTGTCCCACAAAGATACAGTAGGTGATACCGCTGTTTGGTATGTTGTAACCAGATCATAACCCTTACAGCCATCCCAGTATAGGGACCTTTGGTCGGTTCCGACCATATACGTTGATTAATCGGGCGTGTCTCATCACGTATACATTATTACAGGTATCGTTAGACAGTGGTGGACAGACATTTGATGGTGCTAGAGTCTTGTGTCGAAGGCTGGCCTGCGGCGGCATCACCGGCGCACCTATTTCTGCCGTATAGAAGCAGTGTGAGAACTGATGTGTTTCGGTTTGAAGGGTGTGGTTAGGCAGAATACGCCGGACAAGAGGCTTTCCAACTTAGTTCTCATGAGTAGCGACGCATCCACATACGACCTCAGATAGGACTTTCGTCCTAGTCGAGGTTTGATGTGTCCATGAGCTGCAGTGACTACTTAACATCAGGTGGCCTGCATGCTCATTTGCTATTCTATTAACATAAAAAAAGAAAAAAAGTCGCTTAACAATTTTACGCTTAGTTGCAGACAAGTCTGTTAGCACACACGGTAACAGATGGCACCGGTAAGGCTTGTTGCGTGGCCGTCGACAACACATCGAAGTTTATGAGAGTAGTCAATTGCATCGTCGAGGATGAATAATAATGACGAATGTATGGCACCGGGGTCAACGTGCGGTCTGCCGTTCGGAAGGTCCTGGGTTCGATTCCCGGCGGAGCAAAAATTTGAATGACGAATTTAGATTTCTGTACCTGGTCTGGGTGTTTGGGTGCTTGTTTCTGTGTCTGTCCATGGCAACCACGACACAGGTTAAATTCTACTGTGGGGCAATGAGTGTGAAAAGTTATTTATTTCTCGAATGTGCTATTCGAAAATCGAAATACTGATTTATGAATCGTCCCGTACAGTGACGCCTTTCGAAGTGCACAATATTGTTACCTGCCTATTGTCTGTGGCTCGTTTGCTTGTGCATTATGTGATTTTAATGGAGTTTCCTGGTCGCAAACAGGTTTTGTTGGTGGATGGCTTATGTAAATAACGAGATGACGGTACATTAAAGTCTATGCTGACGAAATACATATTTACACTTATACTTAGGCTTCTTACTCTATTTGCTATAAATGGTGTTGTACTATTTACATTTCAATCTAGTAAAATGGTACACTGTAATGGAATTTACAGCAAGCAATACTGCTGGACTGAAGCCTATTCAATATTTTAATTCAATTCAGATTGCTTTTATATAATCAACCCACTATTGTCCCACCGCTGGGCACGGATCTCCTCTCAGTATTTAGGCCACAGTCCACCACGTTGACCAAGATCGGATTGGCGGACATTTGGCTTTTACATAACAAGCATAATTCTGTTATAAAATACTAATAATATTCACGGAAAAAATTTAAAGCCACGTTTGGTATTTAATCTTGAGGCGTCAAATTAAGTGTGAGACCTGTAAACTTACTGAATTAAGTAATAAAGTTAGTTAATTAGAGTAAGATAAAAAAAAAGATACTCGTGAATACAAGGGCCTACTAAAAGAATGTTAATTTTTCTATAGTTATGAGAAACGCGTAATATGACGATATTTGGAAACTCGATAGCCGACACGATTTTTACGGGTCTTGTTAAAATTGAACACGAAAATCTACCGTTCAATAATCTCGACACCTATTGAGAATAGTTCAAATCTGACACACTTTCAAAAGTGCGGTGACTTAAGAAATTTAATAAAGTAATATTTTTTGCAAAAAAAAATCGATATCTCGTTTAAAAGATCGTTTAAAAGACCTGTCAATTATTTTTCACATCATAATATTTTAGTAAACGCATCAGAAAAATCTAGTGTGTAACCAGCCTTTTCGACTTGTGCTGCCATCGAGCTTATATCATCTTGCCGCGTATCTGGCATTTTTCCAAATAATAATCAATGACAGGAAGTTAGATATCACAAACATCTTCACGACCATCATGATCTGTTTGTTCCTCAAAGCGTGGTCACGAAATGCGTTACAGGCATTATGTATGACGTTGATATTGTTCAAATTGTCAGCGGAAACCAGATAATTATATCCGCTTACGTAAAATTGAGGATTATCTCGGCACGAAATCCACAGATACAAATATTAACGAGCGAATTCTCGGTATCCACATTTTATGTAATTCACAAAGGTCCTTTGATTTTAGAATACTGATAAAATTCCAGTGGTCGGTATCCTTGTCATCCAGAATAGCCAAATATAGACAATACACAATTGAAATTTATACAAAGAGCCATTTTTACTTCGTCTTCTGCAAGGCAAGATAATAAATAATATTCCGTGCCTGCACTAAACATTTCGTGGATGAGTCGCAGCCGAGGAGTCATAGAACCGCATGTGACTCGCGAGCCGCGGTTTGTCGACCATTGGTCTGATCGTGGTAAATGTTTTGGCTTGAGGTAGTCAAATCTGGATAAATTTATGTTCGACACTACCCGGTCAAAATAAATATTTGTCAAAGACTGTATATACTAGTTTATCATGTATTTATTCCCAACAGTTGACTTCGAAGAGTTGATTGATTGTTTGACTCTGCTAGTACTCCACAGGAAGACATCATATGCGATCTATGAGACTCTGTAGGTCTATAAAATATCTCACCTTAACATCAATAAGTCGTACGGTGAACGCGGCAGCGTCAGGCGCCGTCAGCCGCAGCTGGCAGGGGGCGTTCGTGGGCGTAGAGGGGGGCCGCACAAGAGCCAGCGCGAGCGCTGCGCCCGCACCAACGTTGCCCCCCACCTCTACTTCTTTAGTGCGACCGCATAAAAGGCTGGAGCTGTGCCCTGGAACAAGAGAAAGTGTTATTTAATTTAAAAAATCGTCAACTTTCAATACAGGAATTTTACTCCTGCATCAGGAGACTTAATTGAAATGTCCTAAAGTAACACATGAAATAATCGCCAAAGATAAGGTTGCAAAAAGCATTGCCACCTTTAAGCACGATAACAGTTAAAAGACTGTAGTAGGGAATATGCATTGAGGTAGTCAACTTGCTTCTTAGAGATAGTATGGCTTCTATAACAGACAGCTGGGAATCAATATCAATTGAGGTTGGTGCACATGTATGAGCATCGAGTCAGTGTTTAGTATTTGTACAGTTTGTTTGGTAGCCTAGTCTGAATACAGCCCTCAAGTCATAACTATGATTTTAACTTAGGATTGGTCTGGTAATGAAAGCTTTTCTTTTTAACTACACAATTTTTAAGACACACGTGATTTTTTATGTATTTCATTACAGCTTATATATCTATATTAATTTACTATAAAAAATTATAATGGGGCCATTTATGTACATTGAAGGCGTTTTTTAAAATCTAACTGTTGTCGATTATTTAGAGGTATCCGAACAAACATTTATATCTTATGTATCTGTTTATGTGGTGGTTCGCCAATCACGCAAAAAACTGATAAACCGATTGGGCTTTTGTGGTTTAAAAGTGATTAGACGCTATTCAAACAAAATTGGTACAGTAGAACCTGAGATACTGAGGGCAATACGCCTGTCTTCAATATGGACGGTCATATACGTGAGAGATCAAATTAACTGGTTTTTTTTTGTTTTTCACGGACGGCGGTACGTTCGCGGGAGGTAGTCTATCTCCTCATAAGAAAAGATAATATGTGTAATGACTAACCGGAAGCGTAGTTATAATACAATGTTAATGAAAACAGTAATACACATTTGACAGTAAACAAGAAATGACAATTAAAACAAACACTGAACGGTAAGAAAATAAACCGAAGTTAGAACAGGCAAGTTAATTGTTTGTCACCGGCTTATTGCATGAGGCTAAGGAAAAATATGACCGGGTCTAATTGAGCGTATGTGTTGACGTCACATGAGAAGAAATCCATCGAAACAAAAACATGTGACGTAACAACGTAAATATAACTAGGTAAGTACATTCCGTATAAACATTACTGCAGGTAACAAACGTAATAGCTTAACAAAATTACACAATATGAAATCGGCTGCAATGATTTGTGTACGAGGGGTATGCCTTTTTTTAACGTGCGGAAATCCTTGTCATGGATACCCTTCTATCGTAGGGGCAATAGAGGGCTATGCCGGACTCCAACCGGCTAAAACCCCACGGTGTTCCTTTCTCCGCCAAGTGACGTTGTTGTTGACGTTTCGCATTCTTCCGCGACCCCGACAGCGTTGGTCCCTTAAGAACCTCTTCTCGTTGGTGGAATGAAGCTGGGGTTACTCCATTCCTCCTGCAATGAGGAGCGCACGGGAACACCGCGCGCGCCACCTCGAGGCCTCTATATGAGACAGTGGACGCCCCCGCATCCACCGTCTAGGCCTCTATTATGGGGGTTGGAGGAGGGCGTGGTATATCCTCCTCCGACGTCCTGCTCTCCTGCTGCGGATCGGAAGATCAATTGTTATTTCTCTCCAGTTCCAGTCTCCAGTTCCGCAGCCAGCACTCCACGATCCCTTGCTTCCAACCATGGCTCTGGTCAAAGCTGGAAGTGAGAGGTCATCACCCATAGCCACGACGAGTTCACGGTGCTCTGAGAGGAGAGAGGAGACCTGGGCCAAGTAGTGGGACAGTAATGGGTTAATACAGAGCACGAAGTATTCCTTATCTATTTGCTGTGTAGGAAGTTTACTTCTTTAGTTAGGAACTTAAAATAGGTAAATTAATCGCCAACTTAGCCAGTGTCGTCAAATGTCTTAAATTGAGGAAACCACTTATCAAGACTCGTTGACAAATCTTTGATAAAATCTAGCCCTTTCGTACCTATAATTGGATTCGTGCGTCTCGACTGATCCTGTTCTTTTGTTCTTATAACAATCTATCAGATGCGAAGAGGTAATGCGTTGCGATAGAATTATGTACAGAAGTAGTGCTGCCATAGTTAAATCTTGCTAGCGTAAGCTATGTAATAGATGTAAATCTACACAAAGTAAAAAACATGTTTTTGACACGAATGGGTTCAGCCAAAGAATTGGTGTTTGAACTGTTAAATAAAAGGGACCTTATCGTATTCCTACTATTTCTTACTACTTAACCGGTTAATAAAGGTAAGCTACAAAAACTTAATTCACTTGGGTCGGATGAATGAACGGTATAATTTCGTTCATTTTTTGTCAGCTTTAGAACTACTCAGTTTTTCCAAATTCCACTTCCACTACAAAATTGGAAGATCCCAAGCGTTTCAGTGTTGCACAATACATAAATGATGTTTATTCGTAGATCAGATTTGCGGTTTGTGGTCACTTCACCTGTTATAACAGGAACTTGGCCATTATTGTAAACTGAAGTAATACTTTAGTACAGTTTAGGTACCTACTGAGTGCATATCGTACATGTCACTGAAGGAAATAGAATGCTTACTACGCAAATGCAGCGTCATTATTGTGCACGTTCATCAGAATTTTCCAGAGTGCAGGGTATGATTATGTGAAGCTTAATCCATATATTAAAGCGAAATCCCACTCACTGACTTAGCACGGTTGAACGAATGATCACCGATTAAATTTGGCAAGCATCTAATTTGTGAGGTGTAGACGTCAGCTAAGAGAAGATTTTGCCACAGGGTCGAATTAAGCGGATATAGAGGCGATTTCAAGTTGACATGAAAATTATAATACCTATTTGCTTTTAGGGGTATGAAATCTGGTATCAAGATAAACAATGTAAAAAATACAGAAAATCTTCCATTTATACTAAGGCAGAGATAATAATCTATACCTACAATTAAAAATTAATATTCAATGCTTTAAATATGCTATAAACTATAAGATAAAGCACGACCAAAAAAAACCAGACACACAGCTTGACCTCTTTGTAGTGTAAGTCGTCATAGACTCGGAAGGCCTATTGAAATGGCCAAGTTGTTATTTCACGTCACGTCGCAGGCTGATGTTTAGTTCATTATACAACCGCAATCCATCAAATCACCATGTTACCCTCATTGTAAATTTACCAAAAAATATTTTGAACAATTTATACATTTCTATAGAGTAAGGGTAAATCTATTCACTACATAAACCGCCAAAGACAATATGAAATCAAAAAACTTTTATTCGCATCCCAGTATCGTCTTAACCCCTCAACCCTTTCTATTCGCTTCATAAATTCGACGAAACGTACAAAAATACGAACATAATGCCATTTGCATAATGTTTCAAGCTTTGTTTTTTCATAGAGCACTGCGTTTCAAATGTCACCGCAGAGTAAGGGTGCGAAAACATCCATTATGGGGTGCAGAGTGTATTAAAAATCGTTTCGCGTCCTTTACATTCTTAAGGTTATGGGGTTTTGCCGCATTTAGAGCGAAATGCGAAGAATGCCCATTGGAGAATCGACGAGAGATAAATACCTACCGTTTCCCCAATTTGCTTGAAGTGTAAGCATTAGTCTATGTGCTTTTGTTTATTAACGTCTAATAGCAATGACTTTGTAATATACGGAAACTACATGAAAATTGCAACTTATCTTTAATATACGAATGTAATATACTTTGCATTATTACAATGCAAATTTGACATAGATTTAAATTGTTATCTGTGTTTTTTTTCCTCAACGCTCTAAATTATTACCGAACGAAAATAATGAACTTTGCTAATGAAGATTTAACATGTTGCAAATACATAAAAGTAATAAGTTTGTTACCATCGTTAAGTACTGTAAAATACGGTATTACGTTATGTTTACTTTTAGTATCATGCTTCCGAGAAGTATGAGAACATTTTTGTCGTTAACATGCCAAGATTAATTCCAAAGCCCTATAACGGTCCAAGAACGCATTACACAAGCAGTGCACTGATGCACTAGAACAGCGAAAGTGCGAGAGAAACCGGGGAAGTCCAACCTATTGAAAATGAAATAGGTCGTGACGTGTAAACACGACGTGGGCAGCATCGTTTACGTCCCGGTGCGTGTGAGAGGAATCATTAAACCGCAGGGTATAGGAGATTAAGATGGACGGGACTTTCTGATGTTGGCTAACCATTCAAGTATTTAGAAAGTTTTTGCTGCCCTTTATTTGAATCGCACTTAAGCCTACTTTAAAAAAAATGTATTTTAAGTTAGGTAATCCAACTTAACGTGAATGTCTAAAATGATAAATAAATGCCCTTAAGTGGTGGACAGGCGTGAAGTTTCAAGTTTTTCATAGTAACAGTTTGTTATATGTTAAAATATTATTTTCACATTAAATTATGCCATGTCCAGCAGTATAATAGTAAACAGTTGTTTTTAATTACTATTATAATGATGTACATAGGACTAGTTCTGAAAAGTACGATGCATGGTATAAAATTATGAGAAAAAAAGGGACTTATTGCGTATAGTACGTAAAATTACGTAACACATCTATTGAAACTAATTTTAATGGAAATTATTATTTAATTTCTACTACCATACATTTTTTCCGGATTTTTCCTCTCAAAGTTGAATAGTGAGAAGTAGGGGGTAGGGGGAAGTAGACATTATTTTACGACGTTAAAATCATATATGTAGTAAATAACATATCTCACCAATTGACCAAAATAAAAAATAATCAAGAGATCTTGTTTTTGTAAACTTGTCTATATATACCTCATACTCTTATGTGCATTGGTTTTTTTTCATCCTAAAGATACTCGTAGGTACATACAGAGTAACATGACTATTTTTTTTAAATTTTATTATATTATAGTTCATAGAAAATATCATTTGTCTACAATTAAAATATATGTGTCATACGGGCAGACAGACAGACTGATACACCCACAGGACGGAATTACATGGTTTCTAATTTTGCCATGTGGCTACTACTACAGTACCCTGTAAATATAATTTTAAATTTTGTGGATTTAGGCCGTTTTTAGCGTTTATATGCCTAGAAACTTGGTAAGTCCAACGCAAACATCATTATAAAACGAATCAGTCCGTAGAAGATACAGATAGCAGCTTACAAATATTACAATAATTTTAGCGTTGTAAGACGTCACTTATGAGAACTATATCAACCGAAAATTCGTAAGGTGGAAAGTAGTGTACCCATTTAATGCTAGTAGAGTAGACTTGAAGTCTCCACGACCGGATGCTGCAGTCGTTCCAGCAATAACAGTTCCGGTGCCGACACTCGGCTCGCTTCCGTTTGTTTGTGCCTTCGACAAGTGCTGAGTTACGAGAGAACATCATACAACCTTTGTTCAACAACAGTTATTCAATTTTTGGTAACCGAATATACAGTGTACAGATTAATTGACAGGAAAAATTCTAAATTATATTAATTCCCTAAATAGTCGATATCAGTTAGATTTTCCAAAATATCTACAACGTACAATTGGCTGTTAAACAAATTACACTACTACACTAAATTACTATAGTAAACAATATTATAGATAGATCAGGACGTACTATTTGAATCAATAATAGGTTAGGGATCTGAGTTGTAGGGGTGATTTTTCGTAACTGTTATTTCTAAATTATGTCCGTTTCATATATTAATTATAACTCGCTTTAACGTTGAAGGATAACATCATAGCATGTCTGAGAGTTTTCCGTTATGTTCTCAAAGGCATGTAAAGTCCGCCAATCCGCACATATGATAACCGTGCCCAGCAATGGGCAGATTAAACAATAATAGGCTGATGATGACGACGTCTGCCAAGGTTTCTACTAAAATTTAAATCATTAAAAAACCTGTGAACATAGTTCGCTGCTTCATAATTATGACGCGATTGCGTCATACTTATTATTATATTATTATTTAGCTATTGTTCTTTATTGATCCTGTCGTATGAGTGAAAGTGAAGAGATCTTTAACTATCAAAAAACATCAATCATCATACAAGTTTTTCAATTCAATTTCATAAAGAAGCATATTTAAATTGGCAGTACGATAAATTTCATAATGATAGAATATTTAAATGGAGCGCCTGCTGCAGAGAAAGGGACTCGGGTGTTTTTAATTTGGCGCACAATTAATGAAGATTCCGTTATTTCGTTTCGGAAGAGTTGCGGCGTCCAGAAAATGTCTGGCTTCTCTGCGTAATTCTGAAACGTTGTTAGTATTTTATTCGTTTTGTTTTGCTTGTGTTAAAATAAATCATGTTTTTTGTATTAACTCGTATGAATTTAGAAGTAGTAGTGCCGAAATTTAGTAAGTAATGTACAAATACGGTAATAAAAATTATTGTGAGGTTCTTTATATAAAACGAAGGCGACCGACCCCGATCAATAGCTCATATAGCACCCCATAACGGAAAGCTTTACATACCACCCCTAAGAAAACCAATAAGAACAATAATAAATAACTCTTATCATATTTCGAGTATGCTCCTGGTCGCATCGCGAGAGATCCGAACCAATATATCACTAAGAATTTACGAGGCAAGATACGACAGGAAAATTGCAAGAATGGTGGCGCAATCTATCTTAGTTGGGTTGCTCGAGGGAGGCTGGGGGAGCTCAGGGGCTCGGAGGGGGTTGGAGCGAGGGGCCGAAGGGGAAACTTCGAGAGGTTATTAGTCCAAGCATCTGTTGTTGAGCGGGGGCGTGATGAAACTGCTCGGGTACAAGCTAACAAATCTAATTGCTCAGTAGGCGCCCGTGTATAGTCGCCCTGACAAATGGCCCCTCATGTGGTAGCGTGGTACACGGCAGCAATTTGTTAAACGCACAGGTCACCCCGGGTGATTTAAGATTTTTATAACACAGAATTTACTACTAGGAGCAGTAAATACAAGGAATGGGAAATATTCCTACTATACTGTTGATGCGTAAGGCGTGTTTTCACATGTGCGAATAGAAATTTATTAGATACTTGACTACTTAGTCAAATAATATGCTGTGTGACTTTATGTTAATTTCTTACATTAAAATTTCCTTTACCATGTAGGTAATTCAAGTACGTATATTTCATTGGTAGGTATAAAATTCTTATAGGGGCACGTAAGATCCATGTGTTTCTTTAACTCTAATTAATATATGTAGATGGATGGATACCTATTAGAAAGATTAAGAAAATAATATTAGAATGGTTGACTTATGCCAAGATAAGATGATAAAAAAATTGCTCAACATTTAAGATGTTTATGTAAGAAAATATAAAAAAAATATTTACCGATCCTCCATACATTTTTAAATAACATATCGTATTTACAGACCTACATCAATATATTACCTACCACTTGGAGATGTACTTATATATAAAATAAATTTAAATATTTATCGAAAGCTTTGCATATATATGTATTTATATGTACATGTAATTATTACCTGGTTTTAGAAATGTGAGTGAAATAAGTAAGAAAACGAAGCCTGATTCTGGGGTGTACGAACATTCATCTCTATTTCGAAGAAAGATGTATGAGGCTTATATTTTTTCATATCGAGGCTCCGCTTGAAGTAAGATAACAAAATACGAAAAGTTTAGTTCTACCGTGTACCCACCTCATACAATCTTTTTATGCTTATCTTTCTGTGATTTATGAGTTGCTCAGCGTCCAACAACGGGAAGGAAAGAAGGTATACAAAAGTAATTTATTTTTTACGTTTGTTTTTCTTGTCTTTCCATCGTGCGTGCTGTACTGGCCGCGGGCAAACAAGTTGGCATTTTTGAGTTGTCGCGTATGATTTATCTGTGACCCAAGCGTAGGCGGTGCTTAGTGCGATCGGTATTTCGGGTTACGTGCATAAATCAAAAATAAATTCAAACTGTCACTCCTTTGTTGTGATTGGTGCAAAATTCTTACCCAAAAAATCGGCACGACGTATACCTCTTAAAAGCTGAGTTCTTTTCGTAAGGACATATTTTGCTCCAAACATGTATCAATGTTGTTCACTTGACAATAAATAATGGTCATCGAAATTTGTTTTATGTGCATTACTCAGACAGTTCGAACCGGCTAGATATTTTAGCTTTAAAGTGACATATTTTGAGAAAAGGCGACATCATGTTAAGTACTTAATATGTTTATATAGTATATAATGAAGTCACTACTCAACGGATTTTAATGCAGTTTTCAGCAATAGATAGAGTGATTCAAGAGGAATGTTTATATGTATAATACGTTAAATGATACGCGCGACTTAGTCTGCGCAAAAAAGCAAAATCACGCTTCAAAACAAAAATTACATCGTCCCGCAAAAACAAAATCATATCGTCGTAACTGTCAAAATATTTGTCCAATTGTTGGAGTGTGAAAGTTTATCTATTTTAAATACCAGAAGCGATAAAAGTATTTTTTTTTAATAAGGATCAATTTGTTACGAACAAATGTGTATTAGAAATAAGGTATCAATTTTTAGTAGGAACCACTATTATTATTTATATAATTAAAAATTGCAATACCTGCCTATTCAATTAAAACCAGAATACATTCAGATTAATCTCTTATAAAATAAACCGAGTATAAATATATTAAACATAGGACTCAACCATCAACCCATTATTGTCCCACTGCTGGGCACGGGTCTCCTCTCAGAGATGAGAAGGTTTAGGTTCACCACGCTGGCCAAGTGCGGATTAGCGGACTTCACATGCCTTTGAGAACATTATGGAGAACTCTCAGGCATGCAGGTTTCCTCACGATGTTTTCC
>DWKW01001897.1:0-11799 GCA_018250115.1 Doberes anticus | reverse complement strand
TTGTAAATTAATTACCACTTGCTGTAACGGTGAAGGAAAACATTGTGAGGAAACCTACATGCCTGAGAGTTCTCCATAACGTTCTCAAAGGCATGTGAAGTCCGCTATCATGGCCTATGGCCTAAACTCTATTAGCTCTGAGAGAAGACCCGTTCTCAGCAGTCGGACAATATTGGGTTTATTATGATAGAGTGGTCTAAGCTGGTTATCCATGGTTCAACTACGAAAAATTATTTATAAATTATCTTTCGATTTGCTTGTAATTTTACCTTTCGTATAACGGCAGATATACGCTGGGTTAAGATAAAAGTAGCACTCTCGTTGAATACCGGTACGAATTTTCCCAACGATATCACGAATTCTCGCGTAGATTGCATTCGCGCCTTATCACCAAAGCGATGTTGAATGCATGCATATGACCTAGAACCAGCAGAAAATTTAGTTATAGCAAGATAAAAGTACATAGATGGTAAAAACGATCAATATTGCATTTGAAAATTTCAAATAATAATAACCAGTAATATTGAAGTCTGAAATGAACTCGGAGAAGAAAAAACACATTTTATTACCAGCTAGAAATATTTTTATGTTCATCTAAATGTTTCCTGTGGTTGTTCTGTTCACTACTTTTCAGCGTGTAACGTGATAATAACTAGTGGTAATATATTTGTATATAGGTAATACTATAAGCGATTACAGTAATAAACAGCTGTCGTATTCAATTTTGAACTAATTAATACTGTTTTTCTGAAATAACATACCTACCGTATAAAGAATGACTCATGTTAGACCGGACAGAAGACAAATATACGAAAGCCAAACGACTTTATTATAATACATGTAGCAAACGAACATGTAGGCCGCTAGATGCTAAGTGGTCAATACAGTCCTTGGACATTTACGTACAACTTCAAATAAAGCGAAGTCATATCTGAGGCTGTCCGTGGATGCGTACTCTTGAAGACAACTTGTGTTGCCTCCTATCCAGTGTATTCTGCCTTACATCTCTTTCTGAAACACAGGAGTGCAGACACTTCTGCTTTACGGCAGAAATAACAACGCAATGCTGCGTTTATGTTCCGCAGGCGGCTCCCAGCTGTTCGACATAAAACTACCAGCATCACACTATAAGATTGTTTTTAAGGGACTTTAAAGAAACGACAACTTGAACGTAGATTCAACGTGAAATGATCATACACTTCATATCTTTTTTACTGTCATATCCTTTCGACGATCAATCCGGCACTATCTAGCATGAATCGTGCTTAATAGTCATATTAGAAACTGTTAATATCGAACGTGTATTAAGCCCTGTATATTGCTACGAGTAAAAATAAGTAGATCGTTTATATTATAATATCTATTTATGTAAACTGTAAGTTAATTTTTAATAAAAATAAAAAAAATCGAATGAAATGTAAATAAATTATATGTTTTATAAGTTGCTAAAATTTGTTAGAAATGTATGATAACCAAAGAAGTATTTATAAATCATTTCCTGAGCTTTTCCTTCGAATGCAACTTTGTGAGTAAAACTACTTTTTCTTGGTAATAAATAACAGATGTTATTACTTTTGGGACGGATTACAGCGAATTTTGCAATTATTATCGGTAAGATTTTATGTTGAATTTGATACGTCATTCAAACTGTACTTTAGTTACATCTCGTTTTATAACACTTAGAATTCATATATGTAAAATGTGAACGAACAAACGAACTAATGAATATATGTAATAATAACGAGGTACAGGAACTCCTTTAACCGCCTACAGGCGCTTAACCTAGCTTTATTCACTTTGAATTGTTTGAATTTGAATTAAATAAATCTTAAATATAAATTGTTGTTAAATAATCTTACGTATTGTATGTATTTTCGTTAACGGCATTAAAAGAATAATAATATAACTCAAAAGTTGCATACGAAGTTTTTATGCTTGTATCTACATAGTGAATCTAGACGAATACAATTTCTTCTGTACAATGTACGTTAATATCCTGATCGTTACGAAAAATAAATAAAAACAATGACATGTACCTATATCGATATTTTTATTACTACCTTATCATGCTTTACGTTTTCCAGTTCCGCAACTTGAGATTATGAAATAGCCATTTTCATTTATTTCAAATTTAAACAGTCAAGTAATTTAATCGGGGTATTATCATTTGGACTGGCACAAATAGAAAAATTTGAATTTGACTCCGCCCTTCGATCAACGAACTCCTACAATAATATTCGAAGACGATTTTTGTTTTTGTTAAAAATATAGACTAAAAATAGCAAACGAGCATGTGCCTACATGTAGGTTGCGTAATGTTAAATGGAAATCCTCAAGTAGCGCCAAAGTTCTAATTCTTCAGGGCTAAATTGGAACGTCTGCTGTCCAGTGTAGTCGGCATAGCCACCGTATTAGTAAAAGGGCTGGTATAGATAGAGCATTGGTGCCGCCACAGCCGAGCTTTCGACTATACCGCCATAAGATTTTCACCAGTACTATTATTAAATCATCGAAAAGGAATAAGAAATTCGCCTATAAGTTTGACTACAGAGAGATTTAATTGGCCCGTGTGGCGTCGTGGTAAACTTGCGGTCTGCCGTTCGGAGGGTCCTGGGTTCGATTCGACATAGGTTAAATCCTACTGTGGGGCTATGAGCGTGAAGCGTAAAAAAAAAAATTAATTGCCGACTGAAGAACGACTAGGTATATTTACTTACCTATATTATGGGGACGTAATTAGTGAGTGGTGTATCTGTTGTATAGTGGTTTATGTAACTTAAGCAGTGATACCACGATACCAATTCTACCTACCTCTAATTGTTCCCACATACGTGTATATTAGCAAAGAATTATCTCTCGTTTTTCGTTGTAAAAAAATTAAGTGTTTCATAACTACAACTACTTTTTTTCATCTACAAGGTTTTTCCACAGTGTTCTCAAAACGCATAGGAATACCAACGTGCACTTGGCAAGCGTGGTAAACTATGGCCCAAACCTTATCATCTTTGAAAGGAGACTTACGACATATCTAGTGGCGGGTTAGTGACGATCGTAAGATATGGTGCATCATCTTTATCATCATCATCGTCATCAATATCACCCCTTTATTATCCCACTGCTGGACAGTTCACTACGCTGGCACTTATACACACCTTTTAGATATAATGAAGAACTCTTAGGACTGCAGATTTCCTCACGATGTTTTCCTTCAGCGTTGAAGGGAGTGATAATTAATTTCTACTTCGTGGGTACTTGTGATACAATTACATCACATGAGTGTACATACTGTACATGTGCACATTAAGTACTATTACATAAATTCCAGCTAAGATAATGAATACATCTGAAAACTTTATACAAAATTCAAACTACTAAGTTATAAACGCGTAGTATAGGTAGTGCAGCCTTCTTTAAGTAGGTCTATTATATACTCAAACAAAACACAACTAGTGATTTTAAAACATTACAATAACACGAAGCGTTGTGGTACAGCCATGTCCGTTTTAACTTTAGATATTATAGGTTCTTCTTTCTGTTTGTTTTTGCATAGAATATAACGTATATTTTACTAAATTATATCTGTAAGGAATACAAATTGATAAAAATCATAGTCGATTCCAGAACCGGTGAATTTATGAAGATGACATTGATACATTCTTGTGAGTAGCATTATTATAAGTAGTGTATTAAAACATTTACACACCGAGAAGTACCATAAATAAAGCGATCACATCGCAGCCTTGTGGCGCGTAATAAAATCAATAAATTACAATTAGTCTGATATTCTCATACGTTCTGAAAGCATTAATTAATCCAATTAACTCTCCTGCTCGTAAATGCAACGATTTCACGTCAATCAATTAAAGTCATAATTTAATTTAGCAACATCAGGCTCTGAACAAGCATTAATATTAATTTAAGACCTTTTAGGCGGCTTCTGTAAGTGTGCTGTTGGTCCACCAATTTTACACTATAGTTTTATTTTAAAAACAGTTTCATACTTTTAATAAAAAATTTCACATGTGCAAAATAATAGTTCATTTATGACCACATTTCGTCCTGAAAAGCAGTACTGCTGATGTTTATTGTTTGTATTATGATGTCAGTAGAAAGGCGATGAGACATAGTAACTCCTATTACCACCCTTTCAAATTTTATTCAAAGTCTTGGAATCCTTCAAATCTCGTCAACCGACACAATTAATTATACCAACAAGCTACATATGTTACGACAATGTCTGCACCGTTTAGCAGCCGTGGTAATATCGAGAATCAGAATAACAGTCTTGTTCCGTTCGATACAGAGATAACAAGACGACGTCACACAGGTAACCTGCATCTGTTGTTAACATACAGATCGTCACTCTGTCATAACTTCAAAATAAATAGCTTAAAAAAATATACCTGAACAAGATTAAATTAAAATAAAAGTCTACATCTATGTAAAGTTAGGTACCTAATTGTGTAAATTGCTAGTGACTTTCTGCGAGACAGTTAAGACTACCAAAATATTATGCTTTTGAATGTGTTTAACATATTTAGTATGACCTAGGCTGGTAATAAGGCCAAGAGCTTGAACAGTTCTAGTTTTTTAGAACTTTGACGACCTGTATGGCGCCGTGGTCAACGCGCGGTCTGCCGTTCGGAGGGGTCCTGGGTTCGATTCTCAGCGGGGCAGAAATTTAAATGATGAATTTAGATTTCTGTACTCGATCTGGGTGTTTGTGTTCTTGTTTCTGTGTGTGTCCATGGCACCCACGACACAGGTTAATTCCTACTATGGGGCTATGAGTGTGAGACGTTATTTATTTATTTATCAACTGAAATAAAACATTTTACATTACGTATTGTTTAAAAACAATTAAGTAGGTAGGAAGTTATCAAAATTTTAGTTACCTACTTATTAAAACAATAGTTGTTGGTAGTCTTATGTCGAAGGCCCGACTGCGAGAGCACCACCGTTGTACCTATTTCTGCCGTACACCACAAGAAGCATTCCAACTTACGTTGTACAACGTACGTATTCCACATAGGTACGGCCTATAATTGGACTTCTGCCCTATTTGATGTTGAATATAGATAACTAAGGGATAAAGTGATAATTTACCATCCAGGTGTCCTGCATGATAGTTTGCTACTCTTTTAGTATAAAAAAACAAGATTATTATTTTTTAGAATTGTCCTTGATACCTATGCGTAGAACTAAAAAGGCATTGGAAATCTTTCAAGTAGAAATCTGTATTACTACACAAAGAAACACCGTTTAAAGAAAGTCTATCTAGTCCATCCAAGCACACTTAAATTTCTCCCCTGCATGTGCTTGGAGATGCGCAAGACGCGCCGCGCCGCCATCCGTCAGCCGTCGTCCGCCACTACACGGCTCTGCACTTAGCCTCCGCACATGTGTCTGCGGCGGGACTCGAACCCCTAATGGCTAGTTATGAAGGGCACCGGTCAACCCGCGAATGACATGAATTAAGACAGCCGGTGTGATGTATCGGGAGTATATTTGTCGCTTGTACGTCATGAGTTTATTATGACTAGCTGTTCGTAATATTCTGGATGCACAGCATCGCATAACCCGAGAACTACTTCTAAGATATGGTTTAAAATTAAATCAACTGTATTCATATTAAAAAAATATAGAAATATTGCTAATGTAACATGTAACAACAGTAGCGACCATTTCATATCCGATTGCCAAATATGTATATTACTAATAAAATTAATATATTATTGCGTATATATAAATATAATTTTTGAATTGTCAGTAGTTTAGCATCGCCTTCTATCGAGGTGGCGATAAAAGGTTATGATGGACTCCAACCGGTTAAAATCCCACATTTGTAGAGACCTCGAGCACAGTTTCGAATCCTTCCGCAGTACCGAGAGGGTACCATACTCGTTGCTGGAATGGAGCTATACTCGTAGTTCCTCCATCTCGTTTGCTTGTAAGAAGCGCACGTGAAGCACACGCGCCTCATTGAGGCCTAAGCCTTAGCCATGGGGGTGGAAGGAGGGCCTGGTAGATCCTCCTCCGATGCCTGACTCTCCTTCGGTGGATGGAGAGATTCGTCGTGTTCTCTCTTTCCCGCTCCGCAACTACCTTCTGCGAGACCACTTTTTCTTGGTCTTCGAGGTAAGCATCAGAAGTCCGGCAGCGGTAGGGAGACTTATAATAAAGTACTTCAGTGCCACGCTATGCACTACGTGCGAAAGCGCCTACTAGGACATATCGCCGTCTCCGAGGGTTCACTGCTGGAGAATGTCATGAGGCATTAAATTTGTACTTTATAAGTCCTTAGATTTGCAATTACTTAAGTGTAAATAAATAAATAAAATTCAGATGCACATGAACAAATAAACTTAATTTAAATGCCACAATCATGAAAACCAACATTTACAAATCATAGAAAATAAAATCACACATAAATCGTATCAACAGAGTTTTAATCGAATTAAGCGCGTTGGTAATTGCCACGGCTCGACGAATGAATTGCGCTTCATTAAAAATATGCATTCGTCGCAGTGCTTCAACCTTTCAACTATGACAACAATTTATAAAATATTATAAAGGTATAGTAATGAATTACAGTAAATATATATTATTTTATTTCTAACGATTTAGGTATTAGATTTATTGACGTGCCTTATAATGACCCATTATTTTCCCACTGCTCGGCACGGGTCTTCTCTCAGAGATGAGAGTTTAGACCATAGTATAAGCCGCGCTGGCCAAGTGCGGATTGGCGGATTTTCGTTAAGAACTCTCGAGGGTGTATATGTTTTCCTTCACCGCTAAAGCGAGTAATAATTAGTTCATAAAAGGATTTGAACCTCGACCCACCATAGCGGGTTCGAATTGCTTAACCACTAGGCTATCACTCACCCTGTGAGGTGTATTATTAGTAAAATGTAACGTGCAAATGATGATAGCCTAGTGGTTGTCTCTACCTCCGCTCCGGTGGATATGGGTTCAAATGGCCCTCTAATTTTTCTACTTAATTACTTGCGTATTAGAGGTTAATTATTTTAATAAGCTACTTTGAAATCGTGGAATCTAAACATCCTAAGCAAAACCTCCATACCTAACAGTCTCCTTTATATCAAAGGCATGTAAGTCCGCCAATCTACAATTGGCCAATGTCGAGGACAATGACCTAAACCATATCGTCTATAAGATGGGCACCTGTGTCCAGCAGTAACAATATTGGGCGGATAAGGATGAATGGCGAGCAATTCTGAAGGTAGTTATTATTGATTCCAGACTTTCGCACAACAAAAAAAATACCTACCTCAAATTAATGTTCTACCCGGTAAATTTAAGGGTGAATATCCACCAATCCGCACTACGCTAGCGTAGTGGACAATGGCCTTATACGTTTACCTTCTGTTAAGGTTTTCCTTCAAGGTAAATAAAAGACATAATTCTATAAGATAATTTATTTAACCGTTTCCCAGTACATAATAGAAAATAATGTAACGACCTAAAATATTATTTGTTCCGACACCATGTATTTATTACACATACTATAACTGACAAAACTCAGTGCGATGCTAACAGAAACCAAATTTTACAGTACTTATTGTTTTCCGTGGTCGAATCTAAATTGCGTGTAAAATTTAAATTCATTTAATGAATATTTAGTGTCGAAAATGTGAACATTAAATGGATATTGGTTACAATTGCAGTAGTAACTCAAAACGCTCGTTTTCACCTGACATTAATCATAACTATTCTTTTATTGAAGAATAAATTGTTTGACGATTTTTTGGGTTACCAATCTCTCAAAATTTGAGTTACTGTTGACTACGAACTCTTCTATTCAAAAATTATAAATTACGTAATTTAATTAAGCATGCATTTTTTTTCTGCAAGTAAACAGTAAACTGAATTAGCTTGCATTCTCGTTTCGTAACATATTTATCTATGTTGTAACAAATCATTTGAAATTATCAAATATTCGTATTTAAAATTAAACTCAGTAATTACTGTTTTAATATCGCAAACAAAAATAAAAAGGAAGCTATTAGCGTACAAACATTATGCCAACACCAATAAAATAAATAATATTAACATAAAACTCGTTGACCCAGATAACTAAAATAATTACAATAAGAGTGTACCCAAGTCTAATAAAATATTAAAATCGTAAAATAATGTTTCGTAAAGTACACTGTTTTCAGTATACGAAATCAATTCATTCAAATAATTATTATTAAAAAAAATGTTATAAAGTCTGACAAAATATTAAAATCATAAAAGGAAATGTAGTAAATATATTCAATATTTGAAATCATTTCATTAAAATATTCAAAAATTTATTTGTATGGTAAGTACTTGATTTACATAGTAAGAATGTACCTAAGTCTGACAAAATATTAAAAGCATAAAATTTAAATAAATTTAAAAATATTTAGACCATTAATCATAAAATTATGCAATTATTAATAAACTATATATTAAAACATGTTTTGTTTTAATCTAGCCTATTCGTCATGCAATGCAATAACATGTAAAGTCCCAGTCCAAATAAAATTAATAAATTGTACAAGCTTTTAGAAATTAACCATAATAATCTTCTTAGAATAAATCAACGTAAATATTTCAGCAAGTAGTAGCTCATGTTACTTTCGTAGCAATAAAAAATAAGCAATCGTATAACTTTCTGTAAATAATAGAATATTAAAATAGCAAACATGGTCCGGAAGACGCAACTAAGCAAAATTAATCAAAAAATAAAATAAACTCTCTCCCTTGCGCAAAGTAGTGCTAGTTGATATCTACACACGTAGATATCAACTAGCACTACTTTGTTTAACTGCCACATTACACTGTGAACAAGAAACTTTTATACACATTAGCAGCTAACGGCTTTCCGGCATTAAATCAGATGCTCAAAATTAATAAAATCCTGATAATTTTATAAATGTGAAAATTTGTGAATATGCTTGGATGTTTGTAAATCAATTATAAATAAACCGTTGAACAGATTCGGATGAAACTTATTGCGCAGATATACCATATCCCGGATTAACACAGAGGGCACGTTTTATCGTAATAATACGTTAGTTCTGAAATTATCAAGAGGACCCAAGAAGGTTCCATGTAATAAGAAAATATAAGTTTTATTAACCAGAATCCTAGGATATGGCAGGCATAATCTAGGAGACATTCATGCTCAGGGATCATTTTTTGATCTACAGCATTAGACCTTTTAGATACTAAAAATAGCATATTTTTTCCAGCACAGTGAAAAAATCGTTAACATGATTTGTTCACACTGAATCCAATAAAAATGTAAATCCTAAACGAGCAGCGATTTAACCGCCAGGGAACAAAAGAGCATACATTGAATAATGTAACCCAACTTTTTCATTTTATGCAATACAGTGTGCATGAAAAAAAAAACAGATTACAAGAAACCGCTCGCTAATCGGACTAGCTGCTAATGCGTATGTGTAAACTATATTAATAAGTACAGCTATACATAATATATTGACTACGGTAATAGCAAGCGATAAAATATAGTCCTAATTATATGATTATTAATTAGATAATTATATCAACTGAATAGTATTTATTTTCGTAAACCACGTTCTTGAAGTTACACATCATTACAGAATAAAGTTGGCAGGTGATCACTGCGTTTGTGTACCTGGAGCATTTACTTCACGTTTTACTAGCAAAGTAATAGTTTACGAGTTAAGTACCAAAACAGAAGAGCCTAGAATCGCCGTCTGGTTTTCATGCAGGCTGCAAGGAGTTAACTTTTTTTTTCTTTTTATTATTCACTTTACAATATATTTATGTGACAAAGGAATTTTCCTTGGTGGCGTTTACATAAATAAGACAATATTTTTTATGACTTAAGACTTACCTATGTAAACTCGTACGATATTAACATAGGTGCTACTTTCCCATATTTTTTTTATTTATTTTTTATTACTGGGAAATCTTCTAAATGATACCTGACGACCCGGTAGTTACGCGGGATTTTCAAACGCCAATAACGTCTTCGAAAGCCGCCTAGCGCATTAAAAAAAGTTCTAGGATCTCGAAGGAACGCGACCCAAGCCTCCTTTGTGTTGCCTATCGCGCTGTTCCCAGGGTACCAGGCCCTAATTGCCCCGTGTGGTGTTATGATTCCCTGATTAATGGTTATTTGTTTTTTTTATAGTGTTAACCCTAACAGGTAGACGGGCCATCAGACTGTAAATGGTCACCGTCCCCTATGTACACAACTTAAATTAACATACTAAATACCACCGATTAATAATAACGATAAAACTAGAACTAATCTAAACTAAAGCTCTATGTCTTTTCCGGTTACAATTGAATGAATAAGTACGATTTATACCTTAAATATGAATGCTTAACCGTTAATGATAATTATAGTTATTACTAAGATTTAAAATCTATAAGACACGCTCATTTTGTGTAATGCCATTATTTTATGAGAATAATAAACATCACCTTAAAATACTTAGAGCCGACGGGCTAAACTATAATCTATCTTATTAAATATAACAATCAAGGATTAAAAGCTTAAAGTCAATGTCAAGAAAAAAACGTGAACGGGAATTTACGTAATTTGCAAATTACTGTTTAATTTTGTTTTTGTAAACTTAATTGTTATACTTAAAAACAAAAACTATAGAACTCAACTTTACTATAATAAAACATCGCTCATTCTAAAACAGTAACCTCGTGTGCACAAAACTCGTGTTGCTTTTTATAATGATAGTCTTATGACGAAGGCCTTGCTTCCACGTACAACCTCAGAGAGGACTTTTTTTTATATATAAACAGAATAGCAAACGGGCATGCAGGCCACCTGATAATAAATGGTCACTGCAGCCCATGGACATCCACATCAAATCTCAACTAAGACATAAGTCTGATATACCATATATTTGCGGTTGTATGTGGATGCGTTGCGGTTGTATGTGGACTAAGTTGAAATGACTCCTGTCCAATGTATTCTGTCTAATTACACCCTTCAATCCGAAACAATGCAGTTCTCGCACTGCTGCTTTACGGGAGAAATAGGTGAAGCGATGGGCCGCAGGCGAGCCTTCGACATAAGACTCTACCACCATACATAAAACTCTACCACCACCCACTTCGTTTTTATTGGAGGTTCGATCATTGACCTTGGGTTATTAGGCTATGGCCCGTTAGTGCCCATAAAAAAATCCGAGGACACATCCTAAATTCCCGAGAACTCTTTAAGCCAAGATGCATCTTCCCAAGATCAACATTTTAAAACTATATTAACATACTATATATGTACTTATTATGTTGTAATAACATTCTAAGTCGTTTAAGCTAGTACGTGTAAGACATATATAAATTACAGTAGGTGTTAATTACAGCTACATATTGAAAGTTACACAAAAATTACACTTACTAATATAGTATTAAAGATTACACGTATTTTTTAAGTTTTAGAAATCCATATAAACTTGTGTATCAATAATTTGTATTAAAATTTTATTTGTCAACATCATTATTGTTTCAAATTCTACATGAATATTCATATACTTTTTTTATTTAATTTTTTATAAATTTTTTCGCAACATCTATAAACCTCTAGTGTAAAGTTTATAATAATGAAAAGTGCTGAAAAATACGTCTTATCGCCACCAATCAATTGCTTTCGACGTAAATGATCTATAAAAATAATATAGCTTCTAACGTGTAAACATCACAAAAAAATACAGAGTCAAATTATCTGTTCTATAATAAACAAAAACTGATTGTGAAACATTTTAAAACATTCACGGTACACCCCAC
>DWKW01001896.1:0-11800 GCA_018250115.1 Doberes anticus | reverse complement strand
ACATCGGACCTATTTGAGGTTGGATACGGATGTCCAAGGGCTGTAGTAACCACCTTACATCCGATGGCCTGCATGCTTATTTGCCTCTCCTTTTTAATAAATAAATAAAGGTAACATAGTATCGATTCGAATATTGATCTCTTACGCCGGTGGTTCGCGTTCGAATCCCAAACGTTTATTTACTGAGAAATCTTTGGAACATGTACATGAGTATTATAAAGTAGGTATATCCAGGCAGAAGACACTGGACAGAAGATATGCCAATGTGTATAAATGAATGTAATTTTTTTTTTAAATACTGGTAAGAAAAACATTTTAAAGAACCTAATAGCCCAGCCTGCTCCTAGCTTTCCAAAATGTTCTCAAAATCGTATGAAGCCCAAGAATCCGCACGTGGTCAGAACAGAGACTAATGCTGGGACAATCCAAGTACAGTAACGAGTTGAAGATGATGATCATGTTTCAATAAAACATCTCCATCACCACGGACCGCAATGCCTGTTGTTGTTCAGATGCCAAAATAGATTCAGCAGCGGTTCTTAGTAAAAAGTGTATAGAAAGATTCTTTAAACGTACAGAAATTCTTGTTAAAAGGTCTACAAAGAACTAAGCAGGAAATATGAGTGTTCTCCATAGATATCTATAATACATGAGCACGTGCATGTACCTGACAATGGCATCCTTCGTGTGCAGGATACTTGCGCTCCCTCGTGAGCCATCCAAGCGCCATTGTTTCCATGCCACACGCAAACCACGTGTGATCGTTTATAACCCTTAGATCGTATAGTTTTAAAACATACTTGTTTAAACCTCTATTAAGAAATGTCTCCTATGTACGTTTCTCTTTAAATGGGGGCATTAAATAGGTACGTGGTATGGTTTATTGCGGTTTCTTTAAGTTGGAAGTGGACACGGCATTATACTAACTTCCGTTTGTCTATGTCCTTGTGTAACTTCTCAGTAGCTGTTGATTCAATATAGTTAATTAGAACGAAAACGTTAGCTTACTGTCGCTGTGTTTCTCAATACCGGCCGCAGGTTCGATAACTATTCGTCTGTTAAGCGTTTAAATTTACCCCTCTATATAGATCTTATTTTGAAATCTGCTACAAAACGTTTACGTAAGACGTTTTTTGCATGATTTTGTACGACGGGCTTAATTTTGTTTTATACAGATCGATATTGATCAATATTTTCTTGTACAAATAAAAAAATCAATATAGATTTTCATCACACCTATAATATCTTTCATAAAATTGTATTTATTGTGTATAGTGGGCAGAGGATTTTATTTTACGTTGTACGTATATTTAACGAGCATTAGATCTACCACCATCAAGGTAAAAACTACATTGTAATATTGAAGTGAAAATATTTAGACATGTAACTTCAAAAAAATTAGATAAACGGTCATCATCCGTCACCATCGATGGATCGCAACAAAATGTGGCATAAAAATCTAATGTCCTATGGTCTCTACAACTATTGAAAATGGGTCTAATTGAAAATCCACACTTTGAAAATTGCGGTGACTGGAAATTTTAAAACATCTCCAAAAATCCGAATCCACTTCCAAAAAAAATCTGTCGACATCTTGTTTTGAATATACATTTTCTTTAAATAAAGCACGCCTAAATAATATAAATTGTGTAATCTGCCTTTCTGACTGGCACTGCCTTATTACTGGCTTATTTTTTGTTCCATTTGAGCAATATGTATACTGGTGATTTTCTGTGAAATAATTATTGTATATAACACCAAAAGTTTAGTCGAATTTTAGTCGAATAATAAGTGGATTTGTCTAATTTTTATAAACAACTCGATCCTCTTTCGGAATCTCGTGGAATGTTACCAGTTACATGTACGTAAGAATGCTTTTGTCGTCTGATCTATGTCTTGTCATTAATCATTGATATGTATTTTTTGTTTGTGAGCCGATTGAAATATTACATACCCTATATGTTAATCCAGGTTCATCTCAATACATTCCTGGATACCGCATTTAATTTGGTTTACCCGTTCCTGAGATTATTGTGCACAAATGCACAGACACAAAAATATTACCTATATTTTAGACTAAGTAACCTGTCTTCAGTAGGATGCGCAGATTTTTACTTTAAAATATGAAATGTACAGACAGGACTTTTCTACGATTTTATTATATGTATAGATTTGATTAATCAATAAAACGTACAAAGTTACTAGATTAAGGCCATATATATTATTTATTAGGAGAGTTCATAAACTTTACAACTATTAACGTATTTAAATCTTTTATGTGTACGTCGAGTATAAAAGACATATTTTGAAAACCAATTCAAATTTCAATACACGCTATTTTACATACGGACATTCGCTGCATAGGAAGTGAAACTACATGTAACTTTAAAAGTACGCTTGTACGTACTCATTAGGTAAATGCCATATATGCACAAGGCATTCATTGAACTCCAGCGATCGTCGGTACCAAGATAAAAATCTCATTATGAACGCAGTTGATCTGTTTCGTAACTTGTTTTATCTTCATTGACATATTTGTGTATTTACTATACGTACGGTGTTTCGTTCTGTATATTGAAATAGCTACAATATACATATGTATGTACCCATGTTTTTAACATAATTTGTGTCTTTATAGGTACTACCTAGCTTATAACTTATATAGCAATGATCAGGTGTTGGGTTTAACATCGATAAATGTAAAAACAAAATTGATTTATTTACCAGTATCAGTAAGATATTCCACAGATTTTAAATATTTATAAGACTAGGTAGTTAATAAGCTAAATCTGATAGTTTTTAAACTTAAAAAGCTTTTATAAACTTAGTACACAGTAACACAGTAGTTAACAACTTCGTAAGTTACACCAAATGAAAGGAAAACGATGAAAGAGGTTGGATCATAGCATCGCCTACGCACCAATAAGTTATGGGACAGGAAAGTGAATGTAGTGTAATTGTCCACTTTATGCCAATACTCACATTCAGTGGTGACCCAGCAAGAGTGAAACTGAATGAATATCAATATTCTAACTATCAACAAACTAACAAAGAATGGAGGGCGTTTGGTACTGCACATGGCATATGCATATACCTTCATTGTGTCTTAAGGCAGTTTTGATACGACACCGCCGATATACGATGTACATATTAATACAATTTTGAAAGTTGGCTTTAAACATATATTTGAAACAAAAACAAAAAGAGAAAGTCTGCACGTTTTAAAAAAACGGAATCATATTTTGTCGCGTCTTAAATTGTGTAGCCTTTCAAATTTTGGCGCCCACAGGACCGGGGCCCGGGCGTAAATCTGTCACTGTTATGTGTAAGTACTCTAGGTCTCCTATATACTGGTTAATATATATATATATACATATATGTATTATATATACGTATATATATATATAACGAAATATTTTGCGCTAAACACGAATCCTTACTCAATTGTACAGTAGCTTTATATATACATATACTGATTAGAAAAGCTATATATATTTATATATATATATACTGGTTAGAAATGATGGTAGGTATTTTTTCTACCAATAACTATTTATAGCACCAACATCTAAAGCGGAGAGTAAGTAAATATGTTATATGTTTGTATTTAAGAAGGTATCATTAGGAGACATAAATTCTTCACAAAGAAACTCATGGTGGAGTATGGACGCAGATTGTATTTTCAAAAGGTACCTGACTTGTTCAGGTCTTATTTTCTATGTACCTTTGATTTATGCACGTCTTTGAATTGATCTGTAGCTAAAGGGAACTGTGACACGCTGTAGGCGTAAGTAGTGACTTCAATAAACAACAGTTAACGTCTTATTGACGTATTGAGAAATTGACGTTAATACTTAGAACTTGGTAAGTATGTGTAGGCAATAGATTCTTTATGTTTTCCCCCCAGCATAACTCCAACGCCTCTAGCATTTTATTTTTCTTTTATCCCAATTCGGAAATGAGATTCTTAATATCATTCATGAATATTGTATTAGGCATGCTCAATATCCAGTTCGAGTACAGAAATATAATGAGACACGACCAGAATGAACAACAGATTTATTTTGTGTCATTACGTAAAAAAAAAAGCGATGAATAATCCCGACCTCTCACTCTCTCGGGTTCGAATCTCGGCACCTCTAATTTTTTTAATCGACGTGCGTATTATGAAGTAATTATTACTTGCTTTAACTCACGATGCTTTCCAGAGGAAATTTGCATAAGAGTCTCATATTCTCAGAGTCACTTGATTGAAAGGATCTCTGATAGGAGACCGAAACTCGATAAGCAAAACGCGTAATCTGAAATCTTAATAATTGAATAATTACCCGGTCATGATCCCAAATAGGACCACGAATATGTATCTACATGGGATATAGGGTTATCAAAAATGTTAAACAAAATTAATTAATAATTATCGCAACCGTTTCCAATAGACATATGAAAAGAAATAAAATATAAAAATATATATGACGAATAGTAAGCACTGTGTATCCGAAAGCCCGTGCCGAAATAATAATAATAAAAAATTGTACCTAACCCCACAAGCAGCGTAAAAGTATATTTATACTATCATTACAGTGACGAGTGGTTGCATACTACATCGCGATGGTCCAGTTATCACTCATAATCGTAACTCGTTAACACAAACACGACCTAGTTGCGCCGGCGCAGGAAACGGCTACCATCGCGACTGCGCCGTGTTTTAACTGTAATCAAATTTGGTTCAACTCTGATTCTAATACCTTGTGATTTTTCGTTTGGTTGTCGGCGCATGCTGAAACATATGTTAACTTTCAACATCAACCCAGTACTTTTATGCTGCTGAGTTTGTTATCAAGGTATAAAAAAAGGTGTAGCAATGTTTTTCTCACGATGTTTTGTTTTAACGTTAGAACAAGCAGTACTAATTTTCAATATACGGATTTTTTGGAAAAATCAATGATGGATACCATCGAATTAAAACCGGACCGCCAGAGGAAAAGATATAGTTAGGAACTCACTGTCAGTTAAGACAATGAAGTTCTGGCCGAGAACAAACTAAATTTAATTTCGTATTTATCTAAATTTAATTTTTCATTATCTTCTCTAGGTCAATTTTAATAAGTTAGATCAATGTTAAGTAATACGAACATAATGATTAAACGAATGAAATAAAAGACAATAACATTGTTAATACATCATTTAAATTGGCTTCGATTATTAGGGATTTCATTAAAGCGGATGGGTTGGTGTTCTCTGCAACTTAGCTAGAGTTTTTTTCAGAACGTTTACTTACTAACACTGTCAAACTCCATTATTTGCCGTAATTTTCCGTAACGAAATTTTCAGATTCTATTCACGAAATAAATGGCAGGGATGTCTTCCCGGCTCATGGAGTACGATAGGACGTTAAAAGAACGCCTCCCACTCGATCGTCACTTGGCCCATTAATCTCCTCACAAACGGTCCATCCGTCCGTCTGTCACTGCCAGTAATCTAATACGACACGCCAGCTTTTTGTCCCTGTATTACTTGCACTCTAGAAATACGCCTTAAAATGGTCGTTAATCCGTCAGAAGATAACGGCCCCTTTTAGCACCGAATCGAACATTCCTCCGATAAAAGGAAGGCGCCTTATTCAATGTGCAAGCTAATGGTAGGAGATTGGTCAATACTTTATATGTAGTAATTTAATTCTCAATCTGTAGTCCTTATAACATGGCCTATCTAAAGCTTCGAGGTGGAATAAGAAAATAAAATGCTCCCATTATTTCACCCCATACACGCACTCGTACACCCACGCGCGATTCTACGTTATTTATGTAAATAAGTAAATTCTGTTTACAACGCTCTCAACGCTTCTTATTTTGTTTTGCATAAAATAAACCTCGGACATATCTATTTAAGGCAGGCGCAGAAAAATGGTTAAGGCACAACAATGCTCGGCTCAACAGATACGGATCCAGATAGCGCACAATGGAATAATGCTTCCAGTTTCCGGCAAGAGCCAGACGAGACGGCAAAGCTTCGTCGACAGGGTGGGTTTGCTGCTTATAATGCGAGTCGTATCACAAACGCGTATAGAATAGGAATTGTGCACCTTCGTGTGATAATGATATTAGGGTAACTCATAAAACAAGTATGCAAGTTGAAAAGAAAATTGGACTTACAGCTGACTCGTGATGCGTACTGCGTCCTAGTCGGGCTCTGGTTGGCGTCGCTGTACTGGTAGTCACCAACATTAATAAAAGTCCTATTACAAAGATGACGGTCGGCACACGCGCATTGATTGTCCTCCCGATTGCACCAAAGCACTCCCGCGAATCCCGCGCGCATTTACATTTCAAATCAGCGGCCTGCCTTGACCAGCCATATATGTCGACCTGCACCCTCTTTCTGATAATCGATTCCTTTCCGTATTCGTCTTCTTTCTTATGCAAGCCATACAATATCGGTGCCGAACATCGCGTTTGAAAATCATTTTGGCATCCGGACTTTTTTTCGTTCGTTAATCTATATATATCTAAATCAGTCGTTTCGTTTTTTTCTTTTATTTTATTAGAATTTCCAACGGTCGCCATAATTCTATTTGTATCATGGACGTATAAGTTATTTTCATTTACAGTTTTGGATGCTTCGTCTGAAGCAGTTTTTTTAACACCCATATCAGATAGATCTGCTTTTGTGTGTTCTTATTTTACAGCTGGGCATAACACGCTACATATCTCGACCTTTATGCTATCGTGGTTGTTTAAATGTTTGAAAGGTAAAGGTCATCTTAACATGTTAGGTCGTTGGTGATTGGAGCGGTTCCTTCATTTACCCTGTTCAGTTCAGAGCGTAAAGTACATTATCGGCATGTTTCCGGTTACCGTGTACCAGATTAATTTCTCTGTGGACGGGAAGCTGCTTTATCGTGCGACGTGGGCGGCGCGCCTGTTTACTCTACACTTATAATATTCTTGTATGAACAAGATATCGAAGCGATTTTCTGCAACAAAAAGATAACTTGATGAATGTAATCTGATAAGACTGTAAACATAGGGGAGATTAATTACGTCATTAGAGTGATAAAACTTATCAAAGATGCAGGGTGGTGATAAATGTATATTGACATTTGACCTACATTCTGAATATTTGCATTTAAAATTAAAATATTTGTTATCATGTGTCATTTAAAAAATTATTTTATTTTATTTTCTTTCCACTTATCTTAGGAAGTATCGTTTAAATAGTAAAGTACAGTTTAGTACAATGATACAATTACTGGAATGATAAAATCTAAATGATACCAGGAAAACAATGGACGCATTTATAACAACATCTCAAACAAGTCTTACAAAATATTACCATTCATAAAACATTGTCCTTTGATAGCAAAAGTTATCCACATAAAATTATATTCCACTGATAACACTTGAAAGGCATCTTTGCATAAATCTTCATTTGTTAAAGCAACAATGATATATTTCAAAACATTATTGTTTCCAGTCGAAACATTGGAGTAATTTATGACATAAAGCGATTTGATTAAATGATGCGTTGCACATTGATTCTCACAGATTTTTGGAATAAATATCACCTTACATTTATAGACTAACTAGCATTTCCGGCGTCTTTAGTTCCATAAACGACTACTTACAGTCAGACTCATACGTAACATATATATTTTTTTTTTATATGTGCCAAGCCAGGTCTCGAACCCAGGATTCTTTGCATTTGTCTCCATCATCGACATAGTGACCATAAAATTTGTCGGTGAATTAAATAAACTTTGAAAGTTATAAATTAAGGATAAAATATGTTTTATGTGACGGAAAATATACCTACATGTCATGATATCAAATACTGGGTGACACTGCTTTTAGGAACTCGTGGAAATAAAGTCAATAATACTTATTTATTCATAAGCGAAAGCATCGGTTATGTGATTGTCTTTATTTATATGTTCCTAAGTAACGCATTGGAGGTAGTAATAGTAAGCAGGAGTAACAACGCATCTACACACAACGCCAGATAGGAATTTCGTCCTAGTTGAGGTTTCATGTGGATGTCCATGGGCTTCATTGACCACTTCACATCAGGTGGCCTGTATGCTCGTTTACTATTATGTTAATATAAAAAATATAAACTAAAATTATTACTTAAAGTAAGAGTTCTTAAATTTCAGTATAATGTATTTGCACAATATGTATAGTTTTTATCAATTTTTTAAAATGTCATTTCGCAAAGACGCTCTGTTAAAAGCAGATTCATTGATACGAAAAGTTTACGAATTAAAACTAGATTATATAAGGCTAACAGGACACCAGGATGAGAAAAAACAACATATACCTAATTATAACTGATATGCATAGCAATAAAATTGTTATCATTCAGGAATACGACACCGTTTTCTCAATCACGCTGATGAAAGCTCTTATACCTTTCGTTGTTGGAGAAATACAATCTGGTTTGTACACTTTGGGGTAGATGATAAATAAAGGGGCTACATCGGTGTTTAACCTAGGGGAGTATTATGTTTTACTACCCTATTAAGGATGACGAACCAATATTTTTAGATTTTGATATTTCACCGTACAATACTATGTATTTGAGAAATAAATTTGATACTCTTTATCATTATTACGGGTCAATTCAAAAAACATAATATACTACAAGTAAAATAAAATTTGGCACAAAAATCTGTTTTCCAATCCTTTTGGGATCTATTAAAAATGGGAGTAATCGGACACATCTAAAATTGCTCTCAGCCAAAATTTCAGAAATTCCATAAAATTATATGTTATTTAGAAAATATGTATTTTTAGTGTAAACACCAAAAATTTTCATATGTGATTCCTATGAATTTTGTTGTACTCAATAGTCTTTAGTTGCAGTTTTTCTAAGTTGTGTAAATGTTAGCTATAAAACGTAAAGTAAATTTTAACGCTTACTTACAACGTAAATTTAAAAGTATAAACTGCAGACTGGGCAAGATTTTTACCAATTTGAACTGATCAATCGAAAATTTCAAACGATACATGTTTGGTCTAAAGTCGTAAGGACTCGTAAGCGAAGGACTAAACTTGAAAGCGTTGTATATCAGTGCCTGCCGCTTTCTGGAGCCTCCTGAACGTCGCTCATATCAAAACAGCCATTATGTTTTGTATTTTTAGGAGCTAAAGCAAATGCCATTATTTTCAGGAATCAAGCGGTAACATTTCCCTAAATGTCAAAATAATTATAAACATTCACCCCTTGTTCTTTTCCTTGAATCTAAAGTATGCGACAGCCTAGTTGTTAAGAATCTTACCGGATCGGGTTGGTCAGGGTTCGAATCCCGGCACTCATTTCAAACTTTTCGAAATGATTATTAATATTTAATAAGTAATATTTATTATTTAATAATCACTCTAACTAGCTTGAACTTTGAGGGAAAACATCATAAGGAAACCTGCATGAGAGTTCTTAGTAATGTTTTCGAAGTCATGTGAAAGCCTAAGTCATGTTATTTCTGAGACGATAGTGGGACAATAATGGGTTGACGATGACACCCATTGATTCAAATATGTAACTTTTTTGTAAGACATTTATGTCCAACAACAAACATCAACTTGTTGCAAACACATAATTAGACAAAAAAAAAATTTGTTTGTCAACCAATCAATTTCTTCTACTAGGAGTCGAAGCCGGGACCTAGAACGCCAGGGCACTACCGCACAATAGCACAATCTCTACGCATACTCGTGTATCTACTCTATCGTTAGTCTTCATTTTGTATCCAAATAAATCCGTCTACAAGTGACTACCAGTAGTAGTCTATCAACTGAGGAGAATCCTAAATAAACATTTGTTTATGTACTTGGAATGTAAATGGAAAGCCTACAGCTACTGTTGGGAAATATTTACCTTAGAAGTGTAAATTGAGGCTTATATTGTATTTATAGCCCACTTGTTTTAAGTTAAACATTGCTTCTGAATGAAACACGAGTTCGTACCAGTAGAATTAGTGTCATATCACTGAATGCAATGTACCGTCTCGACATTAAGCTCCATGCTTCAGTGTTTTATCAATTCAATATGTAATAGTTTGCTCTACACTACCTTATATTATCACAAGTTTTACAAACTCTACAGCCATAAATAAATGATTAAACACAACATTAAACATCTACAAAAAGTCGCTAGATACAGTTGAAAATAATAATCAACAATAATGAGTACATGACAATAAAGCTTTGAATACACTACGTATTGATGAACTTACATTTTCTTAGTTCGCTCTACTTTAAGCAAAGAAAATCATGAAAACAAAACAACGCTCCCAACGCAGACCGCTTCCTTTCCCTTTCGTTCAGCACTACTGAAAGAGATAGACATCCCGCACTGCTTGCACTGAAAACACTCAACAGAACTTCAGGATTCACACAGAAATGCTCATTAACTTGGTATCCACAATCCCAACTAACTTTACTACAAATATTTTTTACGAGTAAATGGGTACAGAATAAACAACTGCATGTGGCTACAATCGATTAAGCTTAACTTATTTTCGTCTTTAAATAACTGTTCGTTTTTTGGTTTGCATACAAAGGTTTCGTAAGCGAAAATAAACAATGTGTGAGAATGACAGACACTCGGCACGCTCGCCGCCCGCGACCACGCGCGCTCAACTACTAACTAAACTTCGGCAGAACCCACCAGTCGTGAGTGAGTGAGTGCGCTTACCATGTGGCGGTTTGGGTTATTATCGTCGACGCACAATGAAGAAGTGCGTGTTTGATTTAAATTTCTTTTATGTTTAGCGAAGCTGCTATTGTTGAGACGGAGCATCTGAATGGTCTTTGTGCACGGAATTAGGGGAACCTACTAGCTGTTTGGAAGCTCGAATACATGCAATTAACACTGCACACCAGAAAAACTAAAATTAAACAAAGAGTTAGGTAGGTAAAATGCAGCGATCTTCGCTTCTATCGACAGTTTTTTAGAGAACAGTAAATTTTATTATCTTCTTCCTATGCTTGAATAACGTAAAATTAATTGATTATTTACGGTTATAAACATAATCTAAGAGTTAATTCAATTTAAGTTCAATTTAGTTAAGTTCAATTAGGAATTGTACACAAAGAACCTTCTGTGCAGTGAAGTGTGTGCAGACGGATTTTTTAATAATTAATTATCACTTCAATATTTTACACACGTTAAGAGTCTATAAAAATATTATATTACCATAATTCAATTTACATCAGATTTAAATTGCAAATACTAAATCGCGTAAAAAAGAAATTATAATTCTTTTCAAATGTTCTACTCAGCCATCTTACTTTGATCGAAATTGATTTGATTGAAAGGCTGTTTCTTTACAATTTTGTTACAAAAAGTGTTATTGGAATAGTTAGAAACATTTTATATATCGTCAATATTAATTTGCACTTTATAAGTTTAAAGTTTAATTTGATTTTTAAGTTTAAAGGTTTAAAAACTATGACACTTTTTATACATTTTAAGCGAAATAAAACTCGCTCAAAAAGAAAATTGGCTTAAGTAACTAAGTTCTTGTGAAGATCTAGTATTTGGTGCCTAGAGCGCTGTCTAGACTCTTACTTACTAACAAAGCTCAGCTAACTTATCCGACAGTTTAAAGTTTAAAGGATTACACTGGAAACGTGGTATGACAAAATTTTCCTACACTGCTATGGACATGGTCATGATTTAATAAAACACATGAACCGATCTCTCCATCGAACATATATAGGTATTATTATCACATTTTAGCATTACATTGCCGTGGTCAACGTGCGGACTGCCGTTCGGAGGATCCTTGGTTCGATTCCCA
>DWKW01001895.1:0-11800 GCA_018250115.1 Doberes anticus | reverse complement strand
CAAAAAACCTCATGATGGTCCATTAAAAGTCTCGAATCCGTACCCTACCCATAATGTACGCAGCTCGGCCGCTCCCGTGATCGCCGAATTGCCTACTAAACTGTAAAAAACGTAGATAAAAGTGAGGTCGGTGCATATTCCCATGGTCCGGAGACTGTGAGACGGCGTTTTAATGCAGCCATAATCGTTGATCGTCGGTGGATTGTATGAAATATGTAATACCGCTAATAGCTATCGGTGGGCAGCTTCCTCAGCGGTCGCTCGACCAATTTCGCCGTTGGTAATAACCTTAATATCCCATCAGGTATGGGCCCATGCGTGTACAAAGATGAGATGGGTAATGACTGCGCGAGCGCGGCTCTCGCCCGCCTTCTCTACTGATAATTTACGTTTTAGCCAATAAATATGTTTGGTTATGGTATCGCATGGTATGCGTGCTCATTTTTACTAATAGAAGTATAATTAAGAATAAATTAATTTGACACATTCAAAATAATAGATCTAATGTTGTGAATAGAAAAAATACCACTGAAAATTTTATATCCTGTATGTATTGAAATAAAACAATTTAGTCATTGATGTATGAAATGTTAAAACGATCAAAATATAATTTACAGTTTATTTTATTTAAATATATACATTTAATACCATTGAATTGGTGTATATGTATGTTTTACACACTGGGCATAATTTAGTTATATACAAATAATATGAAATAAAAACTCGAAAAATAGGAGCACGTAATGAAGAAACTTCAAACAAGGAAAAAGGAAGAGGGAACGATTTATCTCAATCACAGGCGTGTAAATAATTAGTCATCGAATGTCATTACGAGAAATGTGTGTCGGCAGTGTAAATGATACTTTCTTATGGATATGAGAGGCAGTGAATGAGGATTTCTAAAATAAGAGGCAATTTATTATCATTGCAGCCGCAGTGACGCAAACACTCGTCGACAGATATTAAGCGTTAGAACACTGCATCAGAATGAAGTGAACTCGATACAGTCCAAGATAGTATCGTCTCTTTTGCGTGTGGCATCCAAACCGAAACTAGTCCATACATCAAAACCGCTGACAAATAAGATAGCATTACTCTTTCTCGAAACGGAAACACCGTTACACGTCCAGATTTACAACCATGATGATAAAAACCGATAAACAAAAAACAATGAAACCATCCCACAGTTAATGTGATAATTCGATTTAACAAGTGAACAAAATCGCGGAGTAACATATTATAGCGATACGAAAAAAGATAATCCATTCAAATAAACCGTTGATCAGAAGTCGTAAAACGATAGCGTTTTTAATTGTGTATTGAAATTCGATAATTACAATGTGTACGGAATCGCGAAATCGTTGTGTGTAATTTTTTCGTGTGCATCGGGACGAACATTGTGAATTTAATTGCGTGCCTGTTAGCGGCGCACCCCGAGGATGTGTCGTTAATAGAGCGTTGTGTCTCTTCATTTTGTTTGAACGTTCACTGACTCTGTTATTTCGGAGCGACTAATAAATTGCGCGATGACAGGTGTCAGCTGCTCCAACGCCTCTGCACTCTTGCGTCGATGTCTCATTCCTCACGTTCTACTCCTAAATTCTCTTATTTTATCAACGCTCCGTTCAATTTTCGTTTCGTTCTCTCGCCATTCTATTTGTTTGCATTAGCATTATAGTTTTGGTTCGGCTAATCCGTTTCGCACGAGGTATGCAGGGATGGGTTTTTAAAATGGCATCACTATTTTCCTCTCCATTTACAATGATATATTATAAAGCCAAATTTAAATTTGGATTGTTAGAATAAATAAATCTTTTTTTTTTCTTACATTCTGACTATTTTCTTAATGAGCATAATTTATAAAACAATGTTTTTAAGATAATTGACTTTTGACACTTACTACATACAAATCAGGATATTAATACTAGAAAGAGGTAATATTTGTATAAAGGAGATAATCTCCGAAATTACACATCCGATTTCAAAAAAATATTTCACCCATATTTAAAACGGACCTTTATGATGTATATAGGGTGTTTTATACAGCCGCCTTAAAATGATAGGGTTTTTGTTCAGACTAATTTTGTATCGAAAGTCGACGAACAAATGGTCGAGGCAATGCGTTTTTTACGAACGCTAACTTAACGTTAAGATATACATATGTGAATGCTTTCTATAGAAAACGTGTAGAGTTTGTTATAAAGGCCTGTAAAAAGTCCGCGACGACATATTATTATGTTTGATAAATTGATAAAATATCATTAAAATAAATGTTAATCTATAAGGAGAAATTTGAGAAATTAATGTTAATACTTTATATTTAATTTTACTTATCGTCAGGGAAATTTAATGTAGGTAAAAATTACTTTTACACACTTATTTGAACGAATAGTTTAGACAAAATAAAATACACGTTTAACTGTACATTTGCCCATTTGTAGCTTTAAATAATTAACTTCTTTTGCTCCGTATCGTAATGTTATTTTTTCGGCAGGGATGAATTAAGTTGGACCAAAGAGAATTTTATTACATAACTCCAAAGCGGGTGAAAACGGGGCAAAGCATTGGGTATGTTATTTCATCATCATCATGAATCAGATGTTAACAAGCAATAAGGTGTTGTATTTTTATTTTGTTTTTCTACTAGTTTGATGTTACAGTAAATATGTTTTTTTAATATTCGATTCTAAGTTTATGGTGGGTGGCATATTAAAACATGTTGAATTGAAATAAAATCACATGATATGAAGATGAAGACCGCATCAATAGACTTCTTATAAATTATTTTAAATTAAGCGACTGCACAAGCCGGCACTAATCTTATTCCTATTACTTAATGGAAAGAGTTATAAAAGTTACCACGCGCTGCATAGGTAATGCTTTAATTTGCGTTATGGACACTAAAGGTCGCATCGTGAAAGTTAATCACTCAAGTTTATGCTTAGTCAAATTCAACTAACAACTGAAGTTGAATTGAATTGTGAAAATAAAGACGAAATCTTGTTAAACTTCACTATCCGCAGATTCTCGTAATACAATTATAAGACATAAAAGCCTGTAGTAAAATTGAAATGGAATCTCCACATACATCTAAATAAAAAAATCCAACGCTAATTCCACGTTAAACAAAGGAAGATAACGAATCAGTTTCTTCCGAAAACGAAAAAAGGTTGATATGGTATAAATCAGAGATATATGTATTTCTTTTTACTATCGTTAATTACAGAAGGGCGTATATAAATAAAGGAGGCGCGCGGCCATTGAGGCGGGCTGGAGGCGATCACCGCGCCGCGCCGTGTCGCGACAAGCAAATGCACTTATCGTACCGGCCTGTGAAAAACTGTTCCATCCCGCTGTCGTCGGTTAGTTGCGCCAACAACTCGCCTTTGCCCGGAGTCAATGCCTTCAAAACTAACGTAACACCGTTTGGGGTCCCAATAAGTAAAAAAACTCACAAATCAGAACGATCCCAACTCAGGAAACAATAAGAAATTCATTCATGTCACTTTATACTGGATCGTTTCCTCTTTAAGCATCGACATATTGCCCGAACAGGTTTATAGGAACGTTAAAGTGTTTCGTAATGAAGTTTAAAGTTTACATTTAAATATTCCTTCATAATGGTACAAGTAATTCGAGAATCTTAACCATCGCTCCTGCCTTGTCAAAGTAATACTGATTTTAACTGAAACGCCGATTGGTCACAATATTTAAATATTAGTAGCAAAGAAGTGTAGAATCCGACACACAGAATCCAAATTTGATTAATGATTAGCATGTAATTAGCGTAGAGAGGATAAATCCAACCGATCATGATCCAACCGTCATAAACCCGTCAGCGCGAGCGGATAAAAATAAACAGAAGTCTTTGATGCATTATCGATACAAATAAATTGTCCGACCAGGAATGAATATCGATAAATTGAAAACGTAAAAACATATCATCGATTATCGTCAACAGCTGGCGGGCATTTATGCAAAACGGCTCATTCATTGGACCAATTCAACAGCGGTAGCGAACGTAGGGGCGCTATAATTGAAACTTACGGATTAGACCCGCGGCCTCGAACGCACTCGGGACGCCCACAGCCGAGCTGCCATGCGTTTTCCAGACTTATTGATTGTAACAGTTTGTCTTCAATATAAATATTTAAAAATGAATAAATATTTTCTCCGAATTCAATAAGATTAGGTATAACGAAAAGAAACTGTTAATAGTTGCAATATTCGTATTAATTTATCATTTTATATAATAACATAATTACTCGAAAGGCGGAGTACGATCGTTATCGTCATCATCCACCCATTATTGTCCCACTGCTGGGCACGGCTCCTCTCTCAGAGATGAGAGGTCCTCACGATGTTTTCCTACACCGTTGAAAGAAGTTATACTTCATTTCTAATACACGCTTTCTAAAAATTAGGGGTGCGTGCAGGTATTCAAACCCCGACTCGCCGGAGTGTGAGGGCGAGATTCTTAGTTAACCACTTATCAAGTATCACTTACTATCTTTTATTATAAAGATAAACTAAACATCTGAACTGTATCCTTATTATTAATAATAACGTTAAAACAAATTGTTTACCTATATCATAGTACATCTTCCAAGCCTAACTTGATGATTCGCTTCAAACTTGGCAATTTACATAAATCCAAAACTTTTACTCTACAAAGGCCTTATTAAAATCTTAAAGAGAACTTTAATTTGCGATGACAGCTACATCATTAATCTTATTAAAGCGCACACAACCTCCTAGCTTAGAAGTTATATAGATATAACAAGCGCAAAAGGAAAATGCTCGGAAGTAAACATTAACAAGATAAACATCATATTACAAACCTTTTACAAAATTAGTCTATTTCGTACTAATAAGCAAAAGAGTACATACAGCTTGATTATTAATATCAGTAATATAAACATGTTAATTAATTAGATACCTAATTGTGTAGAGCACGCCTACTCTTGAAATATTTTAATCGGATCACACTTCCCACTTCTACATATTATAAATGGGTAAGTTTGTACGTTTCTTTGGTTTTTTGTTACTCAATCACCCAAAGACTGTAGTGAAGGTTTGGCGACCCCGACAAAATGAGCCTGAGGGATAATTAACGATATCTTTCTTATTTGAACGTCTAAAGTCCAAACTTAGTGAGACACTTATTTAAGTTGACCACTCAAATTATTTCACTAGAAGATACTTCGGAGAATTTGTATCGTTTGTACCTATCTAGCACTAAGGAAATTATGAACAATTTAAAGCAACAAACAAACTCGTTTAAAAAAATAATCGCTTATTTATCAAGCGGTGATGAGAATTGCTCGAGTCCGCACCACCCCACCTGTAGTTCATTCTATTTAGCCAATTGATTATGCCACTTAACTCGTACCGTGGCAGCTGAACCTAAATCTATCTAACGGCTGATTCGCAAATAAAACTTGCCAGTCGGCCATCGGTGATAGCGGTTATCTTACCGATCTCATCTCGCTTGTCTTTGCATTCGGTTAAACAAATAGAGGTCTCGTCGGGTCGGTAGGCAGATCCTAATTAAAAACTATATTCAGTCGATGTCGTATATTACGCAGATGGTCGCCCCGGGCTGTTAGTCACTCCGTATGGCCACCTCCCAGTCGTTTAGTGTTTATGGCTTCACCGCAGAAGAATATTGCCCCTTACGCTCCATTTACGCAACGCCACGCAATTATAAATCGCCGACCCATCTACATAAATAATTGCATAGTTGATTACGCGTTATTGCATAATAATAAAATGATATTTCATTAATACACCAATAAAAAACATGCGAAACTTTCACCCGAATTAATAACACGAGTCGCCCGCCAGCGACTGAGCGGCTAACGAGATTACAAAAAAAAATTTATATCCATTCATAATCAGAAGCCAATTAAAGAACAAATTACAAATAAAATGAAACATCACAAAATAATTACAAACAATATAGGATTGAATGTCGGAGCGATACGTAATTAGAAACAATTGTAGATATACAAAAATTATAAACGAGAGGAGCGATGTGGAAGTAGCGGGCATCCGATTCTTGTTTATAAGGCGGGCCGGCCCACCTCGTCCACACTAAAAATGTGATCTTATCTCCAATATTTTAATAGGTTTCCGTGGCGGCACCTCCGCTGGCCAGTAATTGTATAAAGTATCTCTGGAGGGATAAATTCAATATTGCGGCCGAGCCCGACCGCGGATCCCTCTGCGCCGGCTCGTGATAAAGCTTAAATCAACACACGAAGTAATTACAATCGAGCCACACTTCATCACAGATGCGAATAGTGATTAACTATCGCCCGCCTTCGGTTCCGCCGCCGCTTCGGGACCCTTACAATCACTTGAGTTAGAGTCCAAATCGGCAGAAGCTAAATTTAATGCCTGTGACTTAATTTCAGTCCGCGAGCTCTTATCGATTTGAAAGTATAATTGTTACCATTGGTTCAACCGAATGGCAAATGAAATACGTTTTTTAATATTATTAAAAGTGTATTCGGATTAGACATATTATTCCTTTCTATTAGTAAAACTCTTCGGAAAAGTTTGAGGTAAAGAAACATTTACGACCTAATTTATTTGTAAGAAAGAAAGACATTTTAAACAAAAAAATTGAGCATTATACAAAATTTAGTTTAAAAAGTAATTGAAATAAAGTACAATTTGAATGTAAGTACAGTAAAATTTCTGTCTAATAGTCTTGTAATGAATATACGTTGCTTCTTCTCTGTGAAAAAAGGCGTCTGCTCAATGTAGCGCAAATTTTTAACAGAGCCTAGCGGCCGGTATTCGGAAGTATTTCATCTTAAAACAGTCGTTAAACGATCCGTAGGACAGAAGTCCTAACTTAGGTAAAAGGCAGAAATAGGTGCAGCGGTGGTGCTGCCGCAGGTGAGCCTTCGTCATAAGACTATACCACCATCAAATTACAACTTATACCATGTATAAGGATAATGGAGTTTGCAGATAGAAAAAATAAATTAAATATTTCCGCCTATCATTTCAATTCACAATCATGTACTGATGGCATAAGAACAAGTATAGTTTGTCGATGTATTGTTATAGGCTGACAAAGTGACTGACACGATGACGCATGTATTGATGGTCGACGGAGACTGACAAGTAACATGAGAATAAAAAGTACAACTCAAAACTTCAAGCATGTCTCACGAACAAATTGAGAATAATTGTAAAGAAACTCAACTTGAATAAAAGCTTTTGAAACTAAATACGAATCCAAAACATCGTTCTTTAATCCTTACGAAAGACACCAGGCCATCGGTCCCTTCGAATTTGATTAATTAAAAGTTTTGCATGGCAAAGAGCAATCTTAACGCAAGGGTTGTACTGAGTGAACTTCTTTTGTATTTTATCCAATAAAGAGAAGTTTTTCAGTAAAACAACGCTCAATCTGCTACAAAATATAAAAGTTTTACAATAACGTACACGCCTCGGGCGGGGAGAGCATCAAAAACCCACAGTATTATTTAAAAGAAAGAGATAATATTGAAAGGGTTTAAAGAGAGAGAGAGAAGAACCAGAAGCCATATTTTTTTTTCGTTAAAGTCTCTTAATCTACCTATAACATACATAATAATAATATTGCTGACGACCTGTATGGCGCCGTGGTTAACGTGCACGGCAAAAGTTGTGCCGTTTGAACGGCAAAAGGTTCCTGGGTTCGATTCCCAGCGGGGCGGAAATTTGAATGATGAATTTAGATTTCTGTACCTGATCTGGGTGTTTGCGTGCTTGTTTCTGTGCCTGTCCTTGGCTCCCACGACACAGGTTAAATCCTACTATGGGGCTGTAAGTGTGATATGTTTAAAAAAAAACTAATTAAGTATTATGAATGTCATAAGACTATTATTATTAATGTTATGCTAGTGCTCACACTGCTACTTTACGGATTAGGGTGTCTATGGGCTGCAGTGAATACTTAAGATCAGGTGGATTACGTGGTAGTTTATGGTATTATATACATTAACATAAAAAATGAAAACTTTAAATGGTGTTAGTCTTATGTTCTGCGGCGACAGTCTCGTCTGCTAATACGAAAAAGTGTTCACAATAAAAGAATTTTAACGCTTGCAAAATACCTACTATCTTATACGCACACGGATGGCAAAAAAAAATCTGTCTGCAACAATTGACTATCGACATAACTGTTTGCGAAGGTATGTTATCGACTAGACAATAGACGTTTTAGACCACAAAAAATCTGTTCTACTTTCAGTGACAGGGAAATAAAGATGGCCGAGCGAAAGCCCAACCGAAAACCATTGTGAAGTTAGATAGTAAGCGGAAATTTCCCGAATACTTTTTAATGAAAAGTACGTTTTACTAGCTTTAACACATCCACAGCGAAAATTTCAAACCCAAGTCCACATTGTAGGAAAGAATTATCTTTAGTGTTTGTAATAGTATCATATAAAGCTTAGATTACTAAGCTTTTGTTCCCTTCAATCATTTGTATCGCCTAATAAGATTTACGATTGCGACCCAATAGACGGGGGTATTTCCGACTGTTCTGATTACAATACGCAACCATGTTCACGTATACCTAACAAAGCACATGTACTGCTTCAGTTTAATGCAGAAACGCTGTCTATACGTACGTATATTAACATTCGTAGCATAATGAGGGCGTTATACCATGCTCGAATTCGGTACTGCCGTGGGCGGGCGGCGGGCTCGCACCTACTTCGCTGCAAGCGGCCTCACCCAATTAGCCTTAAAATAATGAACATGTTTTATATTTTCACTCGAGTGCGGCGTGTTCATCCCCGTTTGCCCCGGGAGGTCATGATGCCGCGGTCCTCACGCGCCCCGTTATAAACCGAGTACCTTCGAGTAGGCAGTATAATTACAAAGGGACAATTTGGAGAACTCAGGATCCGTTGAGAATGTAACGTTTTGTGTAAAGCGGTCCCCATAATAATCCCGTTGTGAACTTCGCCAGCTCTCATTAGTGTGTTGTTGCATTGTCCCGATCCGTGCTCTCCTATTGTTGCTCGGCTAAGTACTGCGGTAATAATGCGATAGGGTACTCAAGTACCATCAAAACAATTACCACACAAATTAGCTTCACGAACGAATAAAACTGAGAGATCAATGACACTAACTAAGCAGTAAATATAAATAAGTAACAATACGGCGATCCGCACGTAAAAAAACTTAACATCATCATCAACCGCGGCGTCTAGACGACGTAATTTTATTTGTCCGCAATCTGAATACGGCAACATAAGTGATAATTATTTTATTGAACAGTAAATACACAAAACGGTCACACATAAAACCCGCTGAATGACAAATGTTTAGAGCCGGCGCACCGCAATTACATTTTTAATAAGCATTTAACAGTTTCCTGCCACTTTAGTCTACAAATAACGCGACCGCGCTCTCGAAGATTTAACTAAGCCTGAATAAATAATCAATTTAGTCGGGACCGCGCGCCTTCTGATCGATTGCCACAATAGCGACCGGATGATATACTCCGCGTGCCGTGACGATAAATATTCCGAGACAAATGTTTAAGAGCGTCTCCGGAGAGTTGCGGTGACACTAAATTTAAAAGCTTCAATTGTACAGAAATAACCGAAACACGGTTAAGATCTTTCGAAAACAAATCGTGTATCGGGCAGTTGACGACAATCGTGATTGACTGCGCAAGTGAACGTCTCTAATATAAACAAATTAATAGGGAGCTAGTCGGTCCCGCAGCGGTGGCGGGCATAACTCAGCGGCAACGAAGACGATTTGGGGATGAGATGAGCGACGCCATCGGCGTGTCATTACACTATTTACGAAAAATTATTTCACGAACAAGCCGTAAATCAAGTGCTGAACATATTTTTCTTACGCTTTTATAACGCATACGCTTCCTGTCTACCGGCGACGTTATGATTATGATTCTGAAGGAAACATAATTTTTGAGCATCAAAGTCATATTATACAAGGCTCGCAGTAGTTTTTATTGTTACTGTAAATCAAACGGCATTTCGAATTATTATCTCCAAAGGCGCGTTCCAAATCCGTTTTTGAATTCCATTATCTACGACCATTAACGTGTTACATGTGTTAATCACGTTCTCTTAGGGGCGTCTTATCAAAACGGGAGCAATTTTAAGAATGACAGCGAGTATAAATAAAGGAGTCTTTACATTAATTATGAGCTTAATTATGTTAGAATCCCTTTGATTTACAAGCCGCTCATTGCCGCCGCAAACGAATTGTAGTGGCTTAGCGGAGTTTCTCGCGCTCTGTCTACGGTTTCGTGGTTATAATTATTTTTGTCGTTCGCTGAACGTACGTACCCAGTGTAGTTAAGTATATATTGAGATGAAAGTGAATTCAGACACGTTGACGCCCGTGCCATTTGCAAGGATTAACTGGTAGGAGCGCTAACAAAAAAACATGTGTCGACCCACAAGCAAGTTTAATACGAGACAAAAATAAAATCCTGTTCATTTTTTTTTGTATCATTTTTAAACACTACACGGCATCAGATGTAGCATTTTAGTAATAATGTAGCTGTAGCTGATTGTGTTATTTTAAAAACACTTTATTTAATAAAATAATCAGTATTGAGTAAATAAGTCATTATCAGTACAATGGCAAAGTATCTAACGTCTACAACATTACGAGATACCTACGTTATAAACTGTTTTATCAATATCAGAATGAAAAAAGGTATAGGTATTTCGGTAGCTCGCACAATTGTAAAGGAATATTAACAATTCTGATATTGCGAACAATAGCTACATATGAAATAAAGCTGATACTTCATATATACAAACTCTCTGTACAAAAGCGTGGCCATGTACGCCGGCGGCGTCACGTCAGTGAACGATATTCGGAAATATGGAAATACTAGGTCCTGCCGGCAAATTCGTATACGTGGGACACGTTATTATAATGTAGACTGTATTTTATTATTGAAATATTCGTCTATTTTAATCCAGGTCTTTTGACGGTTATAATCTTATGGTGAAGGTAAATACCGGCACAATCGCTAAACGAATTTATGCCGTAAAGCAGCAGCACTAACACTTCCATACAGCAGCAGCATTGCTATACAGCAGTTTTAGTACTGCTTCGGTTTGAAGGGTGTAGTTAGGAAGTATATGCAGCATAACAGGCGTTCCAGGTGAGTCCTAAGGAGAAGCAGCACTTGCATGTACAGACTGATCCTATTTGAGCTTAGTCGATGTCAAGGGTTTTCCGACAACAATTGACATGGCATGCATGCTCATTTGCTACTTTAATATTTTAGGATATGGAAATACCATCCAAATCTATGTTTTTTTTTAATATTGTCGGAATATCAAACAGGTACGCAGGCCACCTGATGTTAAGTGGTCACCAGCCCATGGACATCCACATCAAACCTCAACTAGGACGGAAGTCCTTTCTGAGGTCGTAAGTGGATGTGTTGCTACACCTGAGGACTAAGTTGGAATGACTCTTGTCCAGTGTCTTTCCGCCTAACCACACAGTTAACACCCTTCACACTGCTCCTTTACGGTAGAAATAGGCTGCGGTGATATCGCCGCAGGCAAGCCTTCGACATAAGACTCTACCGCCATCGATACCACCTATGTCGTTTTATAACAGATTACCTTCATATATTAAAAATATAAAATCATTCATTTGACGACCCGTATGGCGCCGTGGGCAATGTTCGGTCTGTCGTTAGCAGAGTCCTGGGTTCGATTCCCAGCAGGACAGAAATTTGAATGATGAATTTAGATTTCTGTACTTGGTCTGGGTGTTTGTG